>CAUJRU010002665.1:0-69031 GCA_963277665.1 Viscum album
TGTCCAACGATATGAAAATATATTTTTTCCAATGTTTAGAACCATACATTATTTTTATACGCTCCCATAGAATTGGTTTTTTCTAAATATATTTATTTATTTATTTATTTATTGTTTAAAAATTCAAAATAAAATTCAATATTTTATAATAAGTTGGAGGTCAAGATGTAATTGTTTAACTGACATGACCCAATTAAAGTGGAATGGAGTTTTGAGACCACTTACCAAAACCAATTGCAGGAGACCTTTACATAACATGGAATCCTAGAAACTTAATCATAAAAATTAATAAACCCAAAAAGTAACAAATTTAATTTAAAAAATTAAATTCCTAATTAATGAAACATAATCTTTTATTCATCTAGTCATAGAAAATATAAAAATAATTCATCTAGTAAGAAGTTATAATTTATTTAACCTGTTAAATATTTAATTTAATCTTAACATAAATATTTCTATATATCAATCCACATATATATGAATAGACCTAAAAATATTAATAATGGAGTTTTATATATCATATACGGTCTTCTTTGTTTTGATATATGAATAGAAATAAAAATTTCGATAGATTTTAAAATGCTTAAGTGAAATTATTCATAAAATATCAAATTCCTAATCTGAAATGATATAAGTTAAGAGAAGAGGAATGGATATAGACTACCTTATCATGGTTATTGAAATACCTGACAAACATATGGAGTTTGGGGAGAATGGAATGATATAAAAAAAATTTCACTATAAAAAATCAATAAATTGTGGAAATTCATTATGTTTGTTTCACATACCGATGAACAAAAACTACAAATAGTGGTTTTTATTTATAAACAACAACAAAATATATTAAAATCCTATCCCCTCATATAACGTTTCTCTATTCTATGCTCCTATTTTACCTAGTTAAATATCCCTCAATGCACTGACACATGACTCTCGCTAGTCTCCGACCATGTATGCACTACCTAATGATGTTAGCCACTCAATCCCTTATTCCCATTGATAATTACCTTATCCCCTATTATTTAAAGGGTTTATTTCTTTCTATATGGAATTGAAGGTTTTGAGAATCATTTTTAATGAAATTCTCTTTTTTTCCCACAATTATTGGTTGAATTAATTATGTGCTCTTGCAATAAACATGAGAAAATAGAAAACACTCTCATTGAACAAGGTTCATATACTAATAATATACCATTCAATATTTTAGGTACCACAAAACGATTCATTTATATCCAGTGAGAAAAAAAATTTAGTGGGTGAATCAATGATAATGAGCTTCACACAGATTGCGACGAACCCTTGGAAGGAAATGAGTTTTCTCAAGAACTTCATAATGACCCTGACCCTAGTAGCCTGAATCCATTTCCTATCTTTATTACATCAGCATAAGAAAAAAGTAATTACATACCAAATGACTGAATAGTTATTATTCTTGATAAACTAGATACTCAGACAAAACACATTTTTCATTGGTAATAGAAAATAAAACATAACAAAGAAAGTAATTTTCATTCTTTGACTCATTAAAATATCTATTCCACATAAACTGTGGAAAGGAAACAAAAAAAAGGGTTATATAAAATGATTAGTGATGGTATGAATACAAAGGAATCTATCATCAATAAGAATAAAAATTATGTCAAGGAAAATAACTGAAAAAACATTTCATTTAAATCGATAAGATGATAATAATATGGCTAGAATAAAAGATGATCATATAATTATATATAAATAATATCATGTGAATAAAACATATGAATGGATATTATACTAGTCAAATAATTAAATGGAAATAAATAACTAATCTCAAAATTATGGAATGCATAATTTTGCATATCTGAAGCATATAATCTAGGTATTATCCATGACATCAGAAAATATATAGGTAAATCCTCTTCCAAATCCCAATCTGGTTTGTCTCATGAGATCTACTAATGTATCTAGGGCCTATAAAGAGATCCTCCAGTCAAATAATAAGTCCAATACATTCCACATATTAATAGGGTGAAACATAATCAACATATACATCTTAATTGAATCTAAAATACAAAATATAAATTAATTTATCCATTAAGTAAACATAATCACTAACAATCTACAGTAATATGGTGAGTGGTATCAAAATAGTACATCCCAAATCAGACTAATCAATTACCACCTAATAAAATATTTAATATGTAATCATAAGATATCAACCTAAATGAATCACTAGATTCAACAACATATTTTTAGAGAGATGAGGGTACATTAAAAGGGATCAGTATATAAATCTTAATGAAAATACACTTTCTCACTTGAAAAGCACTATTTTAAACAAGAAAAATTTTGAAAACCATTTTCTTTAGAAGGATCATTGAAAACATATAAATAATTTAAAAAATAATTTTTTAAAACATAAATAAATTAAAATCTAATCCATTGAAAAGTATCTTAAAATAACATTAAAAATATTTTGAAAACAATTTTGGAAAAAATTGATTTTAATGAAAACAAATTTCTGACCAAAGAGGGAGATGAGGTTGTATTTTCATGAATATAATTTCTAAAAAAAATTACGTACCAAAGAGTTATATGATGGAAAAATTAGTTAGAAATATAATTAATAACAATTGGATATGAGGTTCCATTATAATTTTAATATTTCTACATCTGAGACTTAATCCTTCATAATCCTGATAAATGATCAGATTGAAACAAAAGACTCTATCAACTTTGGTAACATTGAATTATAATACCCATTAATTAATATAAATAGACTAAACTTATAATATGGATATTAATGATTTAATAAGATATTGTAAATTTATATTCTCATTACACATGAAATAAGTGGTTAATAAGGCATATATCTTAGAGATGTAAAAGTGCGATTAGAGAACCCTTACCTCACAATTCCCATTAGTGGTGAATAATTTAAATTCTTATATAAAGATTTAAATAATTATATTAACTCATTAAAACAATATTAATATTTATAGTACCTTATATTATCCTTTTACAGCATCTTACAATCCATTCATTAATAATATTCCGTTATTTTAACATTTTCAGGTGTGTTCCTTCCATTGTTTCGTGATCAGTTCATTTGTGTAAAAATATGGATACTCTTGTAAAATGGGATTAAAACTCTTAAATTATAATGAAATAATGTTAATGAAATTACATAATTATAAATGGTCTCATATTTTGGCTTTCATTCTTTTATGATAATGGTTTATGTGACAAAACTTTAATGATAAGCGTTTAGTTTATTTTCGTGGTTTTTCCAAACATCACGAACTAATTTATTTTATTTAATATTATCAGAATATATTAGTTTTAAAACATATAATAGGTTATAATATACCTATTAACATATTATTTATCAATAAAAATACTTTTATGACCATACATTAAGGAATCAATGTTAAAGAAACAAAAACATTATTCATGTAAGAGATTAACCGGAAAACATTGGACAATAGTTTAGATTATTTGAATAAGAGGTGGTAATAAAAATGATTAATATAATATATTTCATTAGAAACAAAAAATTAAATCATTTACATGAGTATGGAAATATTATTATTTTATGGATGAAATATATTTGGTGAATGTTGAAGATAAAAATAAAATAAGAGAGGTGTTTAGAGAAAATTACCTCTTGAATATAACCTCTTTAGGAGACCCCTTAAGGACCTTGAATTTGGTAATTTAGTGAGACCAGAAGAAATAATATGTGAGGATATTAATAAGATAGGGTTTTGTCTAATATTTGTTGAGTTTAAATTCTTTTGAGTCAATATAGGGGTGTGATGATTGGTATTTATACTTGATGAGAGGTGGGTTTAAGTGACTAAAATAATGATTATTTTATATTTAAATCCACCCACATTGAGGTGAAATTAATTTCAAATAATATGGATGAAAATTAATGTTTTAAAGTATTTTTATGATTTATCAATACCTAAAAACACTTTTCATGTTTTTAATTGTTATTCATTTTAAGCCATTACATTTAAAATTTAACCCTTATCATTATTTTAAACATTCTACGATACGTTATTTTTTTACCACGTTACATTTGTTTATGTATAAAAATATAAAATAAAATTAAAAACTAATTTTTTACTTATGATTAAAAATATTTAATCTACTTTTATTAATTCAATTCATATAATTGGAAAAATTATATTTAATATTAATCCCTCATAAATTGTGAAATAGATAGTTTTTAAAGTGAAAAGCTCAAAGGATTGAAATGATTATATATCCAATTTCGATGTGAATTTTATAAAACTAACCTAAAATGGTTTTATTTATTTATAATTTAACTCATTGTACTTTAAAAAACATTATATATAACTTACCATAAAAATAAACTAGAGAAAAAAGAATCTTTTAATTAAAATTATCTATTTTTCTCTATTCAACAAAAAATGGAACTTCTCCAAAAAAAAATTAACCCAAAGATAAATTTGATATTATGATTTCAAAATATAAATTATTTTTTCAAATAAAACATATATAAGTTTTAAAATTTATATTTAAAACAAGTTTACTATCAAAATGCAGCAATTTGTTTTTATAAAAATATATCTTTTACGCTTAAAATTAGATTTGTTATTAACATAATCCTATTGAACTTATTGAATAAATTGAAAAAAATATTAAACATATAAAATAAATATTTCATTAATATATTTCACTAATAGTGATTATTTTATTATTATAATAATATTCCATTATAGGTATAAAAATGGGTTTTATAAAAAAAATCATTTCTTAGGTTTAATAGGTTTTTATATTCATTTATAATTAGTTGGTTACTAGTTAATTGATTTTATAAACAACTATAAACAATATATTCATCATTTAGTTAATATATTTCATTCCCACCATTCCAATGGCTATGTGATAACTATCTCAGTTAGATATTAATATTTAATTGTTTATTTTAGCACTGTGTTATGTGTAACGTAAGCTATTAAATAAATTGAACTTATTTAAGGAGGGACATACCATGATATCATGGGGTGTTACAAAAAATATATGGGTAGTGATATTACTATATATTTTACCATGTAAACATTTACTATATAACATTCTATAGTATTAATGGATTTAGGTTTAGTGATATATCTACACACCTTGCACCACGCACTACATTTGAGGTGAACGAAGTCTAATTACTCTGTATTCATTGCAATTATTTTAGGAGGAAAATTTAATAATTTTTTTACCAATACACTTTAAGAGATACCCTACCTATAATAATAAAAAAATATAGTAATGATTAATAAAATTATAATATTAAGGTATTTTAAATGATTAAATTGGATGGGGTATTGATTCACCCTCCCTCTTAGGACCCTTATTTATTTGGATCTATAGACATTGCCACCAAAATTTCTCATCCACATTCAGGAAGAATATACATAAATTCCAATATACATGACCATAAATATATACATTCTTGAAATAATTTTTATGATTTTAGATTAGTTTTATACCCAAAAATTAAAATGATATGAAGCCTCAGTAAAAAAAAAATTCATTTAGGTTGGATTGAGTTTCTAAACACAATAGTATTTATATAAATCCTCATATTGATATTCTTTCATCATTCATTTTATGAATAAATTTTTTCTAGTTTGAGTGTCTAATAAAATACAAATAATGTTTCTATATATATATTTATTTTTAGGATTGCATAAAAAATTTATTTTTTAATGATTATTATTTAGTATTATTATACATATATGTACATATGGAAGCATTGTTGGGATCATATAAAAATTATTAGTTTTCATTCATGAAATAATATTTTAATAAGATATATATTTTATAAAATAATTTTGAAATGATTTTTAATTCTAATATTAGATTTCAAATTAGTAAATTTTTTAAAGTGACCTTTCCAATGAGCATACTTATATATATAAGTATTTATTTATTGAAGACATTTTTTACATAGTTATGTTATGAATTTATTTTACTCATTTAGTTAAATATTATATTATTAATTTTTATGTATAGTTTGAAAAACTATAATTTAATATTTATGGATAAAATATTGATTATTTGAAAATGAAACACAACACAGTAGGCTTAGGTTTTGAAATAATAATTAGAGTATACCTTTTTAAATCAATCATTTCATGGTAGAATAAAATTTTCATGTTATAATTATATATTTAGGTGATGGTTTAATTGAAATATTCTACATGAGAACATGATATTGAAACTATTTCCTTTTTTATATGTACATTATATTAATCATAGATATCTAAATGTTATTTAAAGGAGAAGAAATGAATATGATTTAAATAAAACACAAAGTTAACCTATATAGGAGAATTCTTTTTGAAACATGACAAAAAATACATTAGGATTTGTAGGATATAATTACTCAGATTATAACAGACCAACAAAACCTTTTATTGATCCCAGGAATGCAGATGTTAGTCACAACATTAGTGAGTAAAATAATGAGTGTTGAGAATTAGTTAATGATAGAAATGAATAATTTTAGGAAAGATGTGATAGGTAATATAAGATGTCTTCTATAATTATTTTCCAATATATCAAGATCCTATATTAAGATATTGATAATGAAATGCCCACAATTTTGGAGTTTCTATGTAATTTTTTTATTGATGCTAATATCCCTATATCAATATATGAGATGAATAATTTCATTATCATACTTTATATTTATTATAAAAAATTATATGAATTTTATAATGACATAAATATATTTTAGGGGCAATTTTTTGATAAATATGAGTCTATAAGATTTCATCAATGTAATGGAAACCAGTAATTAGAATTTAGAGTATGAATTAATGTAACCCCAGGATGGAGAAGAAGTTGAAATTTCCCACTAAACTATTATGTTACATTCCCCTAAAATAAAACTAGTAAATATTTTTTTATGGAATATAAAACTATAAACTACATGAAGTATAATGATTTATAATGTAGCAATGATGACCTAATGAAATGTTACAAATTTGATATCTTGTAATATTTATAATTAAAAATATTAATATTTTTCTTCTGGACATAGGATTATGAAATTGGAAATTTCATTTTATGATGTTATCCCATTCAGAACATCAATTACTCCATATATAATATAGATAGTTATTCTATCCCCTATAATCCAACACCCTTGATGTGTATAGAGGAGACATCTTTCATTATATCCATGATTATTCCAAGAATGAAAATTCCATGAAATGATGTTGATTTATAGATTTAGTATTTAATAAATTATTATCATTATTTATGGAATGGTTTCATTGAATCAATTGATACATCAATGAGAAAAATATTCAAAATAAATGAAACTTTCATATAGAAAATCAAAGAATTTATTAGGCCTGAAAAATTATTTCTTTATAACACTCATGATAGTTTTGATTGCCCAATTTATAAAATTTTTTTTGTTCTAAAATGATTAATTCATTGAAAAATATGGGTTTTATTAGTAATCCTCGATTTATTGATACATTTCATAAATTTACGCTTCAAATGTCACAATCTAATAGAGGAATTAAATTGAAAACTCGTCAAATTTGTCATCAGTTTTAATTTTTTTTGAAAATTCTTTAACATACCCATAGTATTTAGTAAATTTAATCGTTTAAAAGTAGAGGGAAAGTGTACAAGGTACAACATCCAAAGAATTTTAACAAAAACAGTGGAACAAAATGATATTATGATTAAAAAATTATTTTTATAATTATACCATTCTATTTCAAAATCATAACATAATTCATAATAATAATATTGTTCTTGAAAGTGTGATCTATAAATTTATTAAAAATAATTTTAAATAAAAGAATCATATTAATTGTTTATAAGTAAATGGAATCAATGAAGTTAAAAAAATTATGAGAAATTGAGAATATAAATTATTCTGTAGATTTTTTTTCAATGAAAAATCCTAAAAAATACTTATTCTTTAAAATTTTAAAAAATATCAATGTTTTGGATGGATAATTAAGTAAAACAAAAAGTTTTTTTGACATAAAAGATTTAAATATATATAGATTTAAAATCAAAAACTAACATATTCTTATAAAGAATTTTTTGACTATGATAGTTTTTAAATTAATACCTAAAAAAACTGTAATTTGAATTGATTTGTTCAGATTATTAATATGAATTTATGAAAAATATTGAATCTATCTAGGATTGAAAAAAATTGAATATAATTTTAATGAAAATTATTTATTAGAGATGTTATCACCACATTATTTTTTTCTTTAATGATTCATTATTTGAGTGTTTGATCAAGGAATATAAAAATTATAGACTTGTAATTTATCAATGGATATACACCATTTATAGATACATTAATATTATTTTTATTTTTATATATTAATTTAATTTTACCAAATAATAAAATATTTTTAGAAGTTAATTCTATTTATTTTATCTGGTATATAGTTTATTTGAAACCATATCTGAAAAATATATCTCTCATGCGTACCTCTATTAATGAAGCTTACATAGTTAATGAGTGTCTAACCTTCAATTCTATATATTTACATATATTCGAGATAAGATTCCATCATGTTGGGTATTTTGATGACATATCCAATAATTATGATTATGAAAATTATTCATTATTTTTTTCCATCATTAGGCCAACCAAATTAAAGTGGAATAAATTGTACACTGACCAAATTAGAATTATGGTTGAATCAACCTAACCCAATATGAGCCCTCCTAGACTTCCAGTATGATGGGTATTCCTCCCAAATCCGCCCAAAAATATTCAAGGGCATAGTGACCTGTAACAAGAAGTAATATCCCAAATATGGGAGGCCAGATCTAATAAACATTCATGAAATAGTATTTTTCTATAATAGTATATAATAATTCAAAACTATTATATAACCGACTATAATTTAAATTTCATATGTTGTATGTAAGATCTCCCTTCAGTATAGTGATGAAAACTCTGTAAAATATGGTCACAATATATAGATTAATATATTATTTTATAATAAATGTGATATCCTAATGTTTAAAAGTGATAAAATTGATTTAGTTGTTATATGTGACATGCATCACCGATCTTAAACATGCCATGAAATATGTTTCTTGAAATTTAATCTCTTCGATAGCTTGTAGAACAAACAACACTAAGATAAAATAAACTATAATATTTTATGTCATTACAAAATATCCATTAAATTACAGGTTATTAATAGTAATAGATAAATTAATAAAATTTTTATTATCAATTAATTTGAAATAAAATAGGAATAATTTTTAAAAAATGTTTTCTGTAAAATATTATTTCATATAAAAGGTGATTTAATCACACATTTTTCAGATCGTTTAAATTTAATATTTATCACTTTTAGAAAATATATTCCACAAAATAAATTTCATTATAAATATATGTATATCAAAATTATATTTGGGTGAATTATTTATAATTCTCTATGAAGATGAATATTTTGATGAATAATGAATCGTGTTGAATTTTAATTGAAAAATGCATTTTCATTTAAATTATTTGTAAATTTGAATTATATTTAAAATTTATTTTAAAGAAAATTTAGATTATTTATAGATATATTAATCAAATTTAATTTATTTAAGTCATTTTTATTTATTATTTTTTATAAAAACTTTATACATTTGGAACATTTTCTCTTCGAAAATTCATTTTCTTATCTTGTTTACAGGTTTAATTTTAAATTAAAATTTTACACTTGTGTAAATGGAATTTAGAAAAAATGATTCCATATATGTAAAAAATGACAATAATAACTCTATAATAATTTTAACTTCATTTTTTACCATATTTAATAGTAAAAATAATAAAGACTATTTATTAGAGTTAAGGTAAAAATGGGTTTACCAGTGGATAAACTAAAAATATATGATTAAAAATGACCTAAAACATGTCTAAAATATATATTATATAAATATTTAGAAATTATAATGTATAATTATCTATAATAAACTATTTAAGACCCTTTTTAGGTGAAAATGAGGTTACAACTTCTTCTTTTCAAGGATTGCAATTGTGTCGCTCACCTCACATATAAAAGGCCATCAATATCCACTTATCTTGACACTATAAAACCCTTTTAGTTTGATAAGTACTTGAAAAATGAATTCCAAAATTCCATAATCAAATACCTGAATCATTTTTTTCATAAATAAAATCTAGGAATACTTTAGGTGTGATCCTAAAGTGGTGGTTCAAGAAGTGGTTAAATTCCTAACTATATGTTTTTGTTTTATTTCTTCTTTAACATTATTCAAATATTATTCATTTATTATTATATAATAACAAATGTATATATCATATTCTCAGATGTTATTATTCTAAGGGTATGAACTATACCCATATCATCTTCCTTCAAATAGGAAACGATAACATCACCCGTGTGTACGGTTGATTACCACCTCACTAACTAACGTGACATGTCTTCCATCAATACCTCTCACGGTTGAATATGATGATGAATCTAAAGTATATATATGATATTTGTAAACTAATTATACCTATGGATTAATTATATCATATATACCTAATTACATTCCATTCCCAAGGGGATACGATAATGTCACTAATGTGTACGGTGGACTATCACCTCGTGTAGCGATGTGATTCCTTTTTCACAAACTCTTTACATGTAGTTTAATAAATATAAATTTAGAAAATATATGTGACATAAATGACATATTTTTCATATTAATTTCAAAATTTTCATTATTAAAAGATAATATTTCATTTTCCTTCTATCATTTTCACCAACTAAATGATTATAACATCCTTTGTGTATGTGTGGACTACCACCTTCACGGAGTGATTCGACTCTCTTTTCATCACCACACAATACAGATGATATATATAAGTATATTTAAATTAAATAATATGTTATTTATCATATTATTAACATTATATAAATATAAAATCTTACTTACTACCTTTCTATAATGTTTGTCGAAAAATGGAAATGTTACACCTGCATAAGTACGGCTTGTCGTCTCGATGATCGTAATGCACTTCATTTCTAAAACCCATATTCAATCGTCGGTATTAAAATTATAATTGATATATATATATATATTAAAATAATGTAATTATTATTGTTTTGTGGATTATATATCAATATCATATACCCGAGAACTATAACTTTCATGAAAAACAAGCATGAGAAGACAAGGTAATTAACAACTGAAACAATGAATTTAATGAAATATAAATAATTAACATCTGATAAGATGTTATAAGAGGACCATATATGATATTATAAATACTAATATGGTTTAGGAATAAATTAATAACATTTTGGAGACCATTATATAGGATGTTAAATCACATTCAACCAAAATAATGTTTCAGGTAAGGGACTTTGTCTCAATTTCCCTTCATTGAGGCATATTGAAATATTTTACACATAGTTTCATTTATATTGGGTATATACTACACCTATGACATGTAATATAATGATTAATTAATAATTAATTGGATTTTATGTTTCTAAGTCGTATTATATTCCCCATGGTGATTTTACTTGAAAATTACTAACTCGTAATTAATTTCTTAACTCTGTTTATTTCTATTGGGTTATTTTAATTCTTTATCATATTTGATATTAAAAGAATTTGGGTGGAATGAAATATGAGGTTCATATATTTTATTTTTAATTTTTATATGTGGATTAATTGTTGATACACATAATTAATTCATTGGTTAACTCTCACTTCAATGATATGATCTTTATGAGGGTTAATTTCACAGTCTCATTTTCATCCTTATTGCATATGCTTGTATTACAATTGAAGGAAATTATTTGATCAAAATATAATAAACGCCTTTAATTTTATTATCCTATATTTATTCATGTATTTTTAATTTAATACTACAATTTTACAACACATTGGAAATTAAAATGATGTGTAATTTTTTTTCAACATTTTCCAAATGATTTATCAAAGAAAATATTACCAAAAGTATGGCTTTTTTACAAAGTGTTTTAAAAGAATATTCATGTAATTTTAAAAATAAATCCTATTTATATTTTACCATTAATAGAAATGGAATGTTTGTTTTAATTTAACTGTAATTTATGGTTTTTTTCTATCATGACCAATAAATGTATTAAAAATTCCTTTATCAGTTTCATTGATTATTTTAAATGAAATGGATTTTCCAAATATTTTTTTGAACTTTTTGTTTAAAAAATATTTTCAAAAGAAAAATGTTATTTTCCTCAAGAATGTTTGTAGTGAATTTTATTTTTATTTTTATTCATAAATGACATCATCCCTTTAACATACATTTATCCACTAGGGAAATATTATATTGATATCATCCTTATTCATTCTTTGGATGGTTTATGGTAAATTTTACCAAAGAAAGTATATATATTCACTTTCTTAACTCATTTTTGTACTCATTAACATTACATTGAATCATTAAATTTCATGTGATCCTTTTAAAATTAATTTATCTTAAATTTACATATTCTTTGGATCATGGATATGATTTGTTCATATACTTTATATAATTTTTATATATGATGTTTACACTAAATTTTATTTGATTAACCCGAAAATGTTGAGAAATATGTGTTATTTACTCAATATATAGGTTATTATAATTCCTATTGATCTGGAATTAGATTGATTATTTTATATATGAGGAGTGTTTTGGACCTTCAATTGATGCGTGGGGCTATAACACCTCAAGATTTTAAGAAATATCTTTTTCAGTTAACTTTATACTTTTTTGATATTTTTCATTACACGTAATACCAATTTTATAATTCATTGCACTTAATAATTAGTATTACATATATTATAAACAAGACTGATTTTAGCTTTCATTACATGCAATAATGATAGTGTGAATGATAGACGACGCCTATCTTCAATGAACCATAAAATAGTATTATTTTAAATATATCTATTATAAGTTATCTGTTAAATAAGAAGGCATGAAAATTAAAAAAACATGTTAAATATAAATATTAATCTTATAATCAATATAAATTTATTTCTAAATTCTTTGTAAATAATCAATAAATTCTCAGTAATGTAATCATATTCCTCAAAAATATGTTTTCTTCCCAAATTATTATTTATTTATTTTTATAATAACATATCATAATTAATTTGTAGAGTTTTTAGAAAATCTATTTGATAAAATAAACTAAATGTTTTAAATCTTCATATTGAGATGAACTCATGATCAAATTTTAAATTTGTTTAAAAAATATTAATTTTTAATTTAATAGTGAAAAAAATTAATTTTTGTACAACTATCATTTATTTTCAACAAAGTATGTTATTAAAATACCCATTTATGTTTTAAAGTAATATAAGTATTTTTATATATTTAATCCACTTAATAACTGTCAAATAAACTTTATATTGGATTTTAGTATAAAAATATTTTATGGTAAAAATGTTTTTTTTCTTCTAAAAACTGTTTTAAATTACATAATGTTTCTCCATTTTAATTAATATAAATAATCCCTAAAGAATATATTTTTAAATGAAATATATATATTATATATATGTAAATTTTAATTCATATTCATTAAATTATTATTATTATATTTATAGATAATATAAAATCCTCTCGTACTTAAAAAATAAACTTGTTAGAATCCCTCTACTTCATCACATTTGGGGATTTAATTTTAAATTTAACTTTATTCCACATTTAATAATAATATTTGGAAAAAAACTCAAATATCTAAATAATAATGTGAAAATAATATTAAGTTTAATATTTTAAAAATTTATGAAAATATTAATTTTTTGATGAATATGGAAAATTATTGAATTTAAATTGAAAAAAACTATTTTTTATAAATGATTTTTAAAGAAAAATAATATTCTAAATTCATTTAAAGTGATATTAACTAAATTATAAATAAATTAATCAAATTTTGTTCTTTATAATCAATTTTATATTGAATTTTAATATTAAAACTCTATTAACATTTGAGAACCTTCTCATTAAAAAATAGCTTTCTAATCACGTATGCGGTATTAATTTTAAATTAAAATTTTCCAATTCTGTTAATAGAATTAAGAAAAATGGATTAATTTTTTTTAATTAAATTAATTTTTATTATATATAAATTTAAATTAATTTATTAAACAAAATGAACAGTAAAATAATAAAACTTATTTACCACATTTAAGGTAAAAATGCCTATACCAAGAGGATAAACTATAAATATAGGGATTAAAATGACCCACACTTTTAAAAAAAATCCATTTTTCGATAATATTATTTTAAGGATATATTATATTTCATTATTGGATCCTTCTAACATGAAAAAACAAGGGTGTAATTCTTTCTCTCAAAAAATTACAAGTCTACCACTAACATCACATATAAAAGGCCACCCCCTCTACCTTTTTCATCGGACCATAAAACCAATTTGGATCGAAAAATACCTACCAAAATTCCTTCGAAAACTCTTATATGTCACCGTAGAAGCCTTATTTTGGATACTAATCCAACCAAGGATGTATTTTTTTTAAAACCTAAGGAGGATACTTGAAGAAGAGGCAACCCTCATCAACGAGCACTTTTATTTTAGTTATTCCTAAAAAAACAATTACTTTTAATTCATGTGGATATTTTAAAAATAATATCTTAGATATACTTATATTTTGTGATATTAAGGTGATTACGAACAAACATCACCACTTCCATCAAATGGGTTGTGGAATCCTTGTTCGTGTGTACAACAGACTACATCATCGTGAGCTGATGTCATTTGTTTTTCCATTACTACCTATCTTAGTTTGAAAATGATAAATATAATGCATATATATGTTATTTATGATTATATTATGATCCTGTAATTATTATATCACACATACATTCAGTATTTTCATTTTTCCAGAATACGATAACATCGATCGTGTGTTTGATGAACTACTACTCATGAAGCGTTGTGATTAATTCCCACTTTACATTAATATTTATAAGGATGGTTTTAATGATAATATGTGATATATTAATTTTTTATTCAATCATAATATATCATTTTCTTTTATTTATTTCAATCCAAAAAATTGAAACATCATTCATGCGTTCTTACGACCTACCATCTCCATGAATGGTTTTTTTCACTTTCTATAACTATATTTTATGAATTAATATAAATACATATATAATAAATAAATTTTATATTTATATCATGGTTAAAATTATTTATATTATTATGTCATGATCAATTTAATAGTACTAAAAAAATAAAAAATAAAACAAATACAAAAAACATAGTGTTTGTTAATCGAAACCTACCTTTAACATTGAATTGAAAATAAACTAGTAATAAAAGGTCCTAAAAAAGAATATATGGTTAGATATAAATAAATTATGTTCTATTATAGATTTAAAATAAAATTATATTTATTATAAAGAAATTTTGAATGTGTGTGATGGAAGTCATGAGTTAAGATAAGGGATTCTCGTCTCGCTTTTTTACTTTTGTGAGACACATGCCATATTCACCACCTATTTCCTTTATATAGTGTATATACATTCATGAATGTATTTTATGATGATTAACCTATGAAATTATTTGGATTTATGTTTCAATTTTATAATATCACTTTCATGGGTTTTATTCTTCAAATTTTACTAAAGCATAAAGGGATTTTTTTCTCAATTTACCCTCTTTGGGTTGTACGTTATATTATTCACATATATTATTTAATTATTTGTACATAATGACCATTTGATATGGAATATCATGAATGTTTTTATCCTCGTGATATTAAATTTTCCATTTTATCTTTTCCATCATGGTGATTATGATTCAAATGTACCAAAGTGGTAAAAATTTTATGTTATAATCTCATCATTTATCGGGGTTTTGTGATTACACTTCTAATGATGAAATATTTTGATCTATCTCTCAAGAAACTCATTAATATTCTTATACAAAGGTAATTTATTGAGAATAATTAAATTTTCATTATTTTTCTCTCTTCATTTACACAATATTAAAAAATATTTTTTTAATACAAAACTTTTTTCAGTCCAAAAACCATTTTTCTTCTTAATACATGTTTCCAAAAAATGTCTTAAAAAATGTTTTATTATTATATTATTTTTTTTTAAAGAAACTATAACTCATTTATTTTTTTTTTTACAATTTTTAAAATTAATATTCATATCATTTTCCAGTCAATTATTTTTTGGATTTTAAACAAAATATAAAAGAAATATTTGTTTTAATGTGTATAGAATGAATGAATGTTCCGGTCATCATGACCATTTTTTTCTTTGAATATTTCCTTAAAAAAATCCAAGATTATTTTTAGAGGAAAAAATTTCCAAAATTTTTTGTGCTTTAAAATTGTGTTTTCCAAATTGGAAATGATATTTTCATCCAAAAATGTTTTCAATGATAGATAAAACTCATCTTCCATCGATAATGAAATATAGTAATTTTACATATGCATTAATGGAGATATAATTCAAGGATAAAATTATTATTCAATCTGTTAATGGTTTATTTTTATGAAGTAATGATTCTTATTAAACACGTTTCTCTTCCATGGGTTATACCATGATATAATTCTTATGAAACTAGCTTCTTTTTTCACAAGTTGTGATATGATTAAATATTTATGAACCCATTAAATTTCATGCTTAATGATTAGATTAATTTTTTATGATCTTGTGTAACACATATGTATTATTTTTATTATGTGAGTCATGGGACCTATATCTCTCTATAATGAATTTGGTAATTATAAATCTTCTATAATCTCAGGGAATACAGAGGTGGTTATCCCAAGATGGAAAAAGATGGTACACATGTTGTTAAACAAAGCCTAAATTGGAAGGTACATGGGTTACCTGACTAATCCTTAAAAGTAGGGTGCATTTTTTGTTATCCCATTCCGAAAAAGTAGGGAAAAATGGTGGTTATATTAAGTCTAAAATAGGGTACACAAGAGCTCATCCCAATACCAAAGCAGGTACAATGGTTTTTCGGCCAATCCTAACATGTTATGAATTTCTATTTTTGCATCCTATACATAATATTTACTTTTCATTTGTGCATTACACAAAAAATGTCTTATTCCAATGTTATTCCTCATGTCTCATGTTCTATGATTTCCTTTGGCTTCATATCTTATGAACTACCAATATTTTATTGATGAATCAAGGTTATGATCTATGATAGGTCAGGTACGAACTTCTTAATTTATGTTCATTATCACATTCCCCTATTCTTATCTTATGACTTCATGTGATCCTAGATTGTTATCTCTTGTGTTTACCTATACAAAGGATTTGAGACCACCATCTCTTATGTTTCCTTTCCCTAGGTTTTGAAGAATTGTGATATTTAGGGTATTTATATGAATTGTAATTAATAGAAGGATCTTTATGGGAAACATTGAATATATTTCACTAAATTATAATAATTTCATCCATGTTTCCAATGGAACAAAAATATTATGGTCATCATGTATATGTTTATGTAATATGACGAATATTCATCTAATTTTTTTTATATCAATATATGAGAAGCCTTGGTAACTATAGTTGGTATCATAGGATAGGTTTAGTTATCCATTAGAAACTAGGATTTGAAAAATTTCTTGAGATCCCTAGGGATATTTATATGGATATGTTTAGGGATGTCTTTAAAGATAAGTCTAAGAAGGATTCAATGTTTAGTAGAGTCTCAATGAATTTTTATAAAGGATAAAGTGAGTGGTTTCAACAAATTATATACATATTTTGATTCAAGAAGTGGTTGTGGATTTGGTATAAAGGTATCGAGATCTAACAACACTGAAAAAATTACATCAATTAAGAATTAATTGTAACCAGATGTATGAAAATGGGCCCTGTTTCACTCCTAGTTTCACATTCCTGGGGAATATGCTTTGGAAATTTATAAACACATTATAGACCATCATGAATGATTTAAATATATGATGATTATAAATGACCTAGTATTAACCTAAATTTTCATATATTGATAATAAAATTTCATTATTTAGACATCCTATAAGTGATTCTCATGATTATTTGGTTTTCCTCTATCACTATTGTTTCTCACACTACTCTTTTTGGTTTTAGACAATAGAGGGAAATAGAAATTACTGGATTAACATTGAATGTGAAAGATTATTTATTTATGAGTATCCTAATGGGATGATAACTAGAGTAATGGATATTGTGATTATTCCTAATCAGTTATCACATAACATGACAAACAATGTACACATTAACCAAGTCTTGGGATCACCAAAGAACTGAAAGATACAGCTTGTTTAGAGTTTGGGTAGTGGAGACCCAGAAGGAATGAATACGCAGTTTTCTATATGTTGAGAATGTGGGAAGAATTAATCAAGGGAATGTATCATAGGGGTTATAAAATGTTTTGGGTGTGGAAAAGAAGGAGAAAAATAAAGTCACTGCAAATGAAAAATAAAAAGATCATCTAACACAATAGATGAGAATAAAGGTCTCCCAAAGGTATTATTGATAGTGAAATATTTAAAATGTTGAAAGTATTGGAATTATGGAAATTTATGATCTAAATTGAAATATTGAGTATAAAATCTGAAAGGTTGTATATGCAATGGTTATATTTCAGATGATAAATAGACAATAAAGGAAATATAAAAGGAAGAATTGTTAAGGAATAAGAAGACTAATCCTAGTTACTAGTGTAGGAATAAAGTGAAATTATTGATGTATTAATGTATGGGGATTCAAATAATTATATTTTTATTAGTGTTATTTTAATTATTAGAATAATGAATCATAAATGGATTGTTCCACAGTATTTTTTCATTAAAACGTTTCAATAATATATTAAATGGTACTGACAAACTCAAAAAGTGATATAGTGGAAGGTTAATATTTTGTTTAAAGGATAATAACCCTTGATTTGTTCTTGTGGTTAAAAAATGGTTTTTAGTTAGGGTAAAGAGGTTATTGATATGGAAAATGTAAATTGGATTGTATTGATAACCTCAAAACATATAAAGGATTTGATTAAAAAGTGGCTTTTGATGTCTTTAATGGAGTTTACAACATTACTAGATCTATGGAACATGTTCATTAATCTATTATTTTATTCAAGGGGAAAATTATAATCAATTTTTTAACATAGTTTTTATAGTAATTTTGTTCATTACAAAGCTCTAAGAGATTATTTTACCAAGGTATTCACATATTTGTAATTTGACCAATAAGATATTCTTTATGATATTTGTATGATTAATTTTAAGTTGATTTTGAGAAATTTAGTGACCATATTTATTTGTTTTTTAATTTTGTAATGGGCATAAGGTTAACCATTTTCAGAATGGTTTTAGTAGAAAAATTGAAGATATTTTAGTGATTAATGTATTAATTCACCATATGAAAATTTATCCATATTAGATACGCTGTGTTACATTTTTTAACTAAAGATAGAAAGAAAGAATTACCATTTCATTTATGGATATTATGATCCATTAGTGCTTCAGGAATGATAAACTCTCATTTATTTCATATAGAAAAAGACAAATTGGAAATTGATCAATGAAAAAACAATGGATGATATTGGGATTCTGAAATGGAATTAAATCAATTAATTATACCTTCTCAACAAAATTATTAAACATCAGTAAAAAGGTCATGAAATATAGGGTTGCCCATTTATCATCATTTTGATGATAGCACTAACCGTTTTCAAACCTCTTGGGTTGATTGATTTTTGTTTGTTAACTTTCTCTAGGCCGTGTTCTCTATCACTCTGCATCAGTATTTGGGTGTTAATTTCCACTTCAATGTCCATGTTTTTACTTCCCTCTTATGTTAACATATTCAGAAACATTGTATGTGTCATTCCAATTGACAGTCGCACATCCATTTCACATTTTAAGGAGGATGTTTTATTAACCATTTTTATGTTTTGGGTTTCTATGAAGGAATTTTCAAATTCTAAACCATTAATGACTGATATGAATTTTGAGGGAGAAATACATTCTAAGGGTGTAGGAATATAACAACCTGAGATTTTGTGAAATATTTTTTCCATTAAATTTATAATTTTTTATATCTTCCATTACACATAAAAATTATGTTATCTAGTATTGGGTGAAATATTGAGAATATATTTCATTATATGCGACACATATATTATATTTCAATACACACAATAATGATAGAATTCATGACACCTCACACCGAGATTCATCCAACCATGAAAAAGAATTATTTTAAATATAACCATTAAAACATGTTTGTTAAATTGGAGGGTATAAATAGTTTAATCTACATTATCAATTATACATATAAATTTCCTAATATAAATAAATATATTTACATATTTTTAGTAAATAATTAAAAAAATAGTAAAGTTATTATAGTCATCAAAAATATGTTTTATTTATAAAAAATATTTATTTTTATGTGAAAATATTATAATTAGTTTATATATATTTTACAAAATTTATTTTATAAAATTAACTTCATTTTTTAAATAATAAAATCAAAATTAACTCCCAGTGAAATTATGGTATTTTCAAGAACATATTGATTTTTCATTGAATAGTGAAAAATACAGATTTTTGTAAAAAAATCAATTATTTTAAATAAATTAAGAAATTTAAATAACCCTTTAGTTTTTAAATTAATTTAAGTATTATTCTGTTAAATTTAATCCATATAAGTAATATTTAATCCACTTTATATTGGCATTTAGTTTAAGTTTCTTTTAGGGTTTAAAAAAGGGTTTATTATGAAAATTGTTTAAGTAAATAGTATTTTTCCATTTCTATTAATAAACATAATCCATAATGATGATTTTTTTAAATATATTTTATATATTATATATAAATATATTTCATTTGAGATTCGTACAATGATTATTATGAGACACAGATTTAATGTAAAATCATTTTGTGCTTGAAAAACACACTTTGTGAAAACCTGTATTTCATCACGTCTTTGGGTTATGTTTTAAATTTAATATTCCCCAATTTTTTAAAAAAAATTGACAAAATATATTTAATTTTTTAAATAATCATGACAAAAATTATATTACTGTGAATTCATGAAAAATATTCTGAAATGTTTATTTTTTTATAAATAGTGAAATATACTGAATTTTAATTGAAACCCACCATTTCATTTAAATTATCCATGATGTTAAATTGTATTTAATATTTGATTAAAAATAAAATTAGTACAATTATAAACTAATTAAAACCAATTATTTCATTATAATCACATTCATTTTGAATTTTTACAGAAAAACTTTATAAACATTTGACCATTTTCTCTTTAAAAAAAAGTTGTCTTGTCATGTTTCTGGGGTTATTTTTAAATTAAATTCATCCTCGTATTTGAATTTAATTTGGAAAAACATATTCTATATTTTGAGTAAAAATAATTTATATTATATAATTAATTTAACTTAATTTTTTTACCAAATTAAATCATAAGAAAAGTAAAAATTATTTGTCATGGTTATGATAATAATGGGTTTAGTATGGGCTAAAATAAAAACAATGTGTGTAAAATTGAACCCAAATATTCCAAAACCTACTTTCCATACATATTTTAATTTTATCCCTTCTTTGATTGAGAATTTTCAATTATTGGGGCCTTTTAAATGAAACAAATATGGCTTTATTTCGTTGTTTCAAAAAATTATAAGTGTGACACTCACCTCACTTATAAAAGGAGACCACTCTCCCCACTTTTACACACTATAAAATACATTTGTTTTATCCAATACCTACCAAAATAAATTCCAAAATTACATATTATAATAGTACAATACTTATTATTGGTATAAATCCTATAAAGTAATGATTTTGGCGTAAACGTAAAGGATTACACCTAAAAAAGAGGTAACATTCATCTATGTGCATTTTTTAATTTAACACTCCACATTCTTTTATTTTTAGTATAATAGAATGATATAACAAACACAATAATTTCAATTAGATGAAATGTTTTTATGTTAATTTAATTGACAAAATCCTTCTCTACTTCAATCAAATTGGTTCTGAAATCATCGTTCGTGTGTAAGGCGGACTACCCTCTCCTGAACCAATGCCATTCTTTTTTTACATTTCCACCTCTCACGGTTTGACCTAATAAAGGATTTATTTTTTACATATGATATTTATGATATTGAATTGTTTATTTAATTATTATATGACACATACCATCAATATTTCCATTTTTTGAATATAATAATGTCGCTCATGTGTACGACAGACTACCCGCTCACCAAATGATGTGAGTTGTTTACGTTTTACAAAGAGGTAGTAAGGATGTGTTTAATTAAAATATGTAATATTTTTGAAATAAAAATTATTATATAATGATAATATATTATTTTCCATTATGTTTTTCAATGAAATAATAAAATGGAACCAATATTCATGCATAGGTATGACCTACCGTCTTCATGAAATGTATATTTCACTTTTTGTCACTAAATTATATAGATTACTATAAATAAATATATAATTAATATATATAATATATATATAATTTTTATCATTAGTAATATTATTAAATCATGATAAAATTAATAGGAAAAAATAACAAATTAAAACATATAAGAAAAGTAAAGTTGTTATTAACTAAAACGTAACATTAATATGGATTTATATATAAATGAGTAATAAAAAGTTATAATAAAATAATATATGGTATTATATATATAAAAATTATACTTAAGATTTATAAAAAATTTCTATTTAATATAAATGATTTTTTAATGTCTACGATGGAATTAATGACTTAAAGGGATTTCTATCTCAGATTTTACATCTATAATACACATTCCATATTCACCAGCTATTTCCTTTTTAGGATGTATATAATATCTATAAATTATTTTTATGATGATTATCCTAAAAAATTAATTGTATTTACATATCCATTTGAGTATGTCTATTTCATTGGTTCTATCAGTCTAAATTTTCCAAAGTGATAATGGCTTTTCATCTCAATTTTTCATCTTTGAGATGTATGTTATGTTATGAACATATATTATTTCAAAAGGTGTATATAAAGTAAAATTTACATTTAATATAAATAACTTATTCACCCCCATTAAATTTTAAGTTCCATTATATGATATTAGTTCATGGGTATTTTGATTCAAAGATACCAAAGTGGAAATGATTTTTTGTTACAATCTCTTCATTTATCAAAACAATTTATGGTTATGCTTACAATGATGAATTAGTATGATCAATATATTAATAAACTCATGTATTTTATTTACTATTGTAATTTCATTAGTATATATATTTTCCATCATTTTCCACTCATTATGTACTCAATAGTTCAAAAGGATGTTTTCAAGAAAAATCACATTTTTGTCAAAAACCTTATTTCTTCCAAAACCATGTTTTC
This sequence comes from Viscum album, assembly GCA_963277665.1. Lineage (NCBI taxonomy): Eukaryota > Viridiplantae > Streptophyta > Magnoliopsida > Santalales > Viscaceae > Viscum > Viscum album. The sequence continues at coordinate 23,402 of CAUJRU010002665.1, forward strand.
TAAAAAAGTATTAAAACAGATTTATTTTTATAATATTATTTTCAAAAGATATTTTTACTCATGTGTTACTTTTAAAAAAAATTAAAGCAATCTTCATTCATTTTTTAAAATAATTCATGTTTTTCTTTTACCAAAAATATAAATAGAATCTTTATTGAAACATGTATGGCATGAAAAAGGATTCCCATTATTATGTCGATTTTTTATTTCAATATTCCTTTTTATGTTTTCAATATTACTTTCAATGGAAAAATGTTTTATAAATATATATGTTTTAAAAATGTTATTTTCGATGTGGAAAGGTTATTTTCCTTGAAAACTATTTTAATTAAACGACCAAAAACAATTTCTATCTAAGATGGACAATATTGATGTTAAATATACATTACTAAGGATATATTCCTAGTGAATCATTACTATTATTTATTTTATTGTTTTATGTTTATGATGGAATAATTTTTATGAAACCCTTTGTCATCCATCTGGTATACCATGATAGAATTCTTGTGAAACAGCTTACTTTTTCGATGGGTTATGCTATGATGTTATTTTTATAAAAAACATTTCATTTCGTGTGTTTGGATAATATTAATGCTTTATGATCTTGTTGTAGAATTATTTATTATCTTTATTATTTGACGTCTGGGACCTATATCTCCCTCCAATTAATTGGGTATTGAGAAATGATCTTTCAGCTCAAAGGGTACATGAGTTGTTAGCCCAATCCTGAAATGGATGGTATAAGGGTGGTTATCCCAATACCAAATATGAGGGTACATGGGTGGTTATCACAAATATAAAAAGTTTGGTATATGGGTGGTTATCCCAAGAATGAAAGGGATTGCACAATAGTGTTTATCCTAAGCATAAAAAAGAGGGCACACTCTTGGGATGAAAAAGCCTAAAAGAGGGTACATGAGATTTCAACCCATGCTCGAAAAAGGTACATGGGTGGTTATCCCAAGAATAATCCGTTATGAATTACATGGTTGGTATCCTCGATATAAGATTTTATAAACATATGTTTTTTCCACAAAACTATACCATATGCCAATGTTATGTTCTCATGGTTGATGTTCTTTGATTTTCGTATGATATTTGTCTTATGAATTGAAAATAATTATTCCATGAATCATATTTATGATCTATTATAGGTTTGTTATGTACATCATAATATATCTTCATTATCACATACACCTATTCTTACCTTTTTTCTTCATATGATGTTAGATGTTTTTCTCTTGTGTTTAGACTTTCTAAGTATCTAAGGTCACTATTTATTATGTTTCAATTCCATAGGTTATGAATAAATATTTTATAGTGGTTATGCCTATGAAGAGAAGTAAATGGGAAGACCTTTGTGGGATTCATTGAACATCCTTCACCACATTAGATGATTGTCCTCCATGTTTCCAAAATCTTAAACTATTGTGGTCGTCTTGTGTGTGTTTGTGTAATGTAATGAATATTAATCTAAAAAGATGTAATATTCATGTATTAGAAACATGTGTCTCTATAGGGGCCAATAATTTTATTGTCCCCTGATTCATTGGTAGTCTTATCAGGAAAATTAATAAGATATCATTAAACATGTTTCAACCTTTAGTTTTAAACAATCTTGTTAAAGGCCTTTATAGTGGATATATTATGTTTATAAGAACATGAAATCTAGTGATTAATTATTTCCTTCATTAATAACTTAATTATTATTATCCATTATATATATAGAGGAATATTATCTATAGATTAATTTAATTCTTGGTTTGTTGATTGAATGTTATTTTTTTACAAATATTCACAATTCAATATTGATAATTCCTTATCTGGTAATTATAATCATGTTAGTGATTAAATGACATTTGTTTTCAGCTATTTACCTTTCCATATTGATTATTCTAGTAAAATTATCTAAACTTCACGTGTTTTCATCTATTTACTTTTTCATGTTGATATTGATAATTGATTCAGGATGGATAATATTGTACTTAACCCTTACTGAGTATTTGATCTCACCCTTATTTTTTCTCATTCCAAGAAATCCATGAATTTTACTGAGAATGGTATGAAACAGTATACTAGAGTAAATAATTATATTCTTGAAAAAAAATTGGGTTGTGATTTGTGTTGGAAAATGTAATATGGGAATCATATATGTATATAGTTTACCAAGACTTCTAAACTATTTAGTCCTTAAGGATGTGATTCCTTTTATATTATGACAATGTAATAAATAAAACACTATCTCTGAGATACTAGGATCAGGGTCTCAAAAGTTTGTATCAATTTAAGTTAAGTAAAATCCTTAGAAACTATATTTAGTAAAAACATAGATTAGAGAACATAACCCTAAAATAAAATTTGAGGATATGTATTGAAGAACATTGTAATGTTTTGGTAAGAAAAAAATTAGGTGGTTTTTTTATTAAATACATCCCCAACATGATACTAAATGTTGACATGGTTCTTGATTAGTTACAACTAGGATTAATAACTCCAAAACATGTGCATTCTTATTGACTTTATTGTCACATGGTGCATGACAATGGGACTTACTATGAAACTGGTTTGACACTCCCCAGGGATATGCTTGGGATAATTCACATTTTCTTTAAAAACATTATAAATTAATTTAAAATATGATAAAAATGTATGAACTAGGATAGTCCTATCTTTCCTAGATTAAAAATAAGGTTTCTATAAAGAATGGTGATATTTTTTATTTCAAAAATTTAATAGAATAATGAAATGAATTATTGATGACAAATGAAGAGTATGATGGAAGTAAATAAATTTCTTCCTAGGGATCCATGTATTTGCGATTATTTTAAATGTGGGGAACATGGGAATTATCTAAGTAAATTAAATCTTTTATAGGTTCACCCCTACACTAAGAAAGGTAATGTATTGGAATCAAATCGATGAATTATTTTTTTATTAGTATTCAAAAATTAAATTGTAGATTTTTTTACAAATGTTATTTTGGTAATATGAATTATAAATCATCTAAGGGTTGTGTAATATTTTAGGAGAATATATATCTATTAAAATAACAGTTATGGATACCTTCATAGGTTTATTATTTTAAGTTTTATCATAATCCCATTGTCCTAAACACATCTTTTTTGGTTTTTTGTGATGGGAGTTTAAAAAGATTAGCGATGTTTTTTGCGAAACAATTATGGGAATACAACCCATATGATTAATATATTTTTTATTGAAATAATTATTTAAGTAATAACTATGTTAAATTTTATGGGAATAGGTTTAAAGGTATTGATAACTTTTAGGTTTTATCTTGTCTTGTTGTTTAAGTAATTAGGGGTCATCACAATTTGGGAATTTTATAGGAATTATATTAATATATTTTTAGAAAAAAACATCTTGTCTCATCCAAAAAATTAATGGGAGTTGAACCCACAACTAAAGGAATATAAGGGTTTATCTCCTACCATTTCCATATGTGATGTTATGGTTAATATTCATTTTTTTACTTAAAAAATTTTAGGATTAAATATTAATGTCGATCTAGTGGTGTTACTATTTTGGTTTAGAGACTATCTTGTAAAACTGGATAACTTGTTTTAACCATATTGGGTTTGAAAAATAGTTAAAGGTACATGGAAAGACCTGACATTTTTTTATAGACCTTATGGTAAGTTAAAAGTGAATTTTAGTGTTTCAGGGATAAAATACTTATTTTTTGGATATTTATTTCTTGGTCTGAGAGACGAATTTCAAATTGATCTAAGAACAACCAAATGATGAAATTATTCGAATTAAATAGAAAAATAACAAGAATGTTTATTCCATTATATTGTTTGACAATTAAATAAATCTTCTACTATATGAAATGGATATTCACAAAAAAAATTTGTCGTACTAACTTCATATCTAATTAGTAAAATTGTATTTTAAATCATAAAAAATTTATGGTTTTGAGGTCCTTATCTTTCTATTGATCACTCCCTTTCTTGCTATCAATGACTATATCATCTATATAATTATTTAAATTTTCATCAATGTCTATATATTCACTTAAAACCAATTTTATCCTACAAATAGACCTAGTTAGGTATTATTATCTATAGAATTTTTAATTAAATGTACTCTTTTTATGAGGATATTTTATTAACCATTTTACAATGTGGGTTTTTCAATAATTGTATTTCTAAATATCAAACCCAAGATTAACAATATCAAGTTTAAATTAAAAGGATGTAATTTATTTAACAATAGTAGAATGTAAAACAAGAAATTTTTTATAAGAATAAAATTGTTTTCAATAGTATAAGGGACATGAAACATCGATCTTAAATAACCCATGAAATATTTTTCTTTCAATTTAATCTCATTGATAACTTTCCAAGCATGCAACCCCACGTTGAAATGAACTATATTATAGTATACCATTTTAACCAACCTTTTATATATGATGTTATGATTAGTAGTAACGAAATTATGAAAATTATGGTAATATAATTATTGTCAATAAAATAATTCTCATTAAAATGAAACTGAAAAGTTTTATTTTTAAAAAAATATTGTTTAGTCATGCTTTGTGCACATTATTTAAAATTTATTATTAAAAATTTTAGAAAATTTATTTGAAAAAATAAACATAATTGTTTAAATATATATTTCACAATTATATTTGGTATAATGTTTTTGTCATTTTCTGAAAATATTAATTTATGATGAATAGTGGAAAATAATGAAATTTATTTAAAAACTGTATTTTCATTTAAATTATTAATAAAGTTATATTGTATTTTAATTTGGTTTTAAAGTAAAATTAGTTCAATTATATATATATATATATATTAATTAAATTTATTTAATTGGACGCATTTTCATGATCAAGTTTGATATAAAAAACTTTGTAAACTTTTGAGAACCTTCTCTTTGAACAACTGTTTTCTCATTGTGTGGGTGGTATTAAAATTAAATTAAACTTTTCAACATCAATGAATGGAATTTTGAAAAATGGATTCCATATTTTGGATCAAAATAATTTTTATTATCTATTATGTCGAACATAATTTATTTCAAAAATAAATAGTAGAAATAGTAAAATTCATTTATCGAGGTTATGGTAAAAATTGGTTTATCGGTGGTTAAACTAAGAATATAAAGGTTTAAATAACCTATTAAATTTTCTAAAATATATTGTTTGGACGTATATAGAACATAATATTTATCAGTATCTGTAATACACTATTTTGGAACCTTTTTTCTTGTGAAAAATGAGGGTACACCTTTTTCTTTTCAAAAATTACAAGTTTTCCACTTACACCACTCATAAAAGGTCACACCCTTTACTCTCCTAGTCACACCTCAAAACCATTTTGGTTCATCCAAGACATAAAAAACCGCATTAAAAAATATCATCATCCTAGAATCCTTTTTTTATGACTCCACTCTGTGAGTATGTTAAGTATAATTCTAACATGGTGGTTCAAGAAGAGGTAAAATTTCTAACTATGTAATTTTGTTTTGTTTATTCTTCAGAAACATTAAAATATTTTTTATTTTTTATTATATAATAACACCAATATCACCATATATAGATTTTTAATTTTTTTAATTTCATGAAAAATAATCATGCCCTCTTCCCTCAAAATAAAAATGATAATGTCACTCGGGCATATTGGGAACTACCTCCTCACGAACCGATATGACACATTTTCCATCAATACCTATTAAGGTAGGTATGAGGATGGATCAAGAGTATATATATGATTTTTATAAAATAAATTTTCATCTAGGGACATTATATCATATATAAAGTTTTTATTTTACTTTTTTGGGGGATATGATAACGTTGCCCATGTGTGCATAGGACTACTACCTCATGAAACAGTGTGATTCATTTTTCACTAAATATTTACATGTTAGATAATAAGGATAAATTTATTAAATATATGTGACATAAATGAAATAATTATGATATAAATGATATAACTATATTTATTAATGGATTATATTTCATTTTCCTTCTTACCTTTTTAGTCACGGAATGATTATAATGTCCTTTGTGTATGTGTGGACTGCCGCCTTCCGAAGTGATGTGACTATATTTTCATCACATCACAACATTGATGAAATATATAATTATATTTAATGAAATAATATGGTATTTATTATATTATTATAATTACTGAAAGGTAAAATATTACTTACTTTATATCTATAATTATCGATAAAAATAGAAATGTTACTCTTATGTACATACGACCTACCATCTATATGATCATAACATACATCATTTCTCTAAAACATATTTCATGATTTTTCATAAAATTATAATTTATAAATAAGTATGATTATTATTTCATTATTATTTTTCTATAAATGATTGATCTATATCATATAACCGTAAAATACAAGATTCACGACAAAACAAACAAGATAAAATAATGCAATTAACACCTAAAATCACGAAAATAGTGAAATATTAATAATGAAAAGATGATAAAGAGTTTTAATGGGACAATATAAAAAATTCTAAGCATTAATATGGTTTTTTTATAAATTAATAACATTATTAAAACCATCATTCGGTACTTTAAATCACATTTAACCAAAAAGAAGAATGTGGTAATGGACTTCATCTCAATTTCTATTCATTATGGCATATTGTAATATTATGAACCAAATTTATTTTAAATGGTGTATATGTTGAGCCCTTGACATATAATATAACAATTAATTAATTTTTCAAGGTATGTTATGTTTCAATTTGGAATATTTCATCCAAAGTTAGTTGACATAAATTTTACTAAGTGGTAATGAATTGTATAACTCTATTTATTTTAAGTGGCCTATTTTACTTATTTATCCTCTTTGATATTCAAAAAATATGCGTTTAATGAAATTTTATTAATATAAGTTTTATTTCATATTTATTTATGTTTATTTAATAAATTATTTGGTTAATTATCACATCAAAGTTATGATCTTTGTATGTTTTATTTAGAATCTCATTTTTATAAGTAATTTTTAGGCTCGAATTTAAATTTAAGGAAATTATTTGATCATTTTATAATAAACACCGTTCAATTTATTCTTCTAATGTAAATCATGAATTTTTCACATAATAATTCCCTTTTCATTCTATTTGTTACTTAAAATTATATAGAAAATGTTTTTATCTTTTTCCAAATGATTTATTAGATAAATATTTACCCATATCTACTTCTATAAAATGTTTTCAAAGAAATATTCATGTAATTTTATAAATTAGGAATGTTTTAAATTCACTAAAAATGTGTCCCAAATATTCCTTTTTATGTACCCATAATGTATGGAATTTTATTCAATTATGAACACTAAATGAGTTAAGTCATCCTTTATAAGTTTTAAAGGTTATTTTCAAAGATATGTGTTTTCAAAATATTTTTGAACTTTTAGTTTGACATTTATTTTCAAAGAAAAGTGTAAATCATCCTCAACTATCATTATAACGATATTTTTCTCTATTTTTATTCATCAATGACACAAAAACTTTATTTTACTTATTATCCACTAGGGATGTGTCTTATTGATATTTTCCTTATTCTTTCATTAGATGGTTTATGATAATGTTGACCAAATAATGTATGTACATTCACTTTCTTGATTCATTTTTTTATTCGTTAACATTATGTTGAAACATTTTATATCTTATGATCATTATAAAATTCATTATCTTAAATATCTATATTAATTTTGATCATGGATATAACTATTTCCTTACCTGTATACAATTTTTACATTCAGTGTTTTCTTTGAATGTTATTTGATTAAATGAGAAATATTAATAAATATGTATTCTTAACCCAATATGGATATTTGTTTATAACGAATATTGATCATGAATTAAATAAATTATTTGATATAAGAGGAATGAGTTGGATGTGTATGTAACCATTGGAGAAAAATGTTTTACAACCCCTCTATGCATTGGTAGTCTTAAGAGGAAAATCAATAATCTAACATTAAATGGGTTTCTACCTATAGTTTTAAACCATATTGTGTATGGTCTTAACAGTAGAGGTGTCACGTTCTTAATCATATGAATTCCAATGATTAATTATTTCCTTCATTATTAATTATATTATTATTAACCCCAATATTTTAACAATGAGGTTTTATCTATATACATTTCATTCTAATTTTATTATTTAAATGGCTTCAGTTTTCATTTATTTACCTTTTCATATTGATTATTCCTTATACAGTTATGATAGTCATGTTATATATTTAATAAAATGTGTTTTATTTTATTTTCCTTACTATATTCATTATTATATTCAAGTTGTTTATAAGAAATGTGTTTTCAGTTATTTACCTTTCTATGTTGATTATGATTATTTATTCCTTATAGGTTATGTTTTACTTAAACCTTACTCAGAATTTGATCTCAAACTTATTTTTTTCATTCTCACGAATCCATGATATGTGTTAAGAATTATATGAAATTTTATACTAGAGGGAATAATTTTATCTCAAAAAATATATAATCTGTGATTTAAAATGTAATACAAGAATAATATATGTATCGTGGTTACCAATACTAATAAAATATTTTTTCCTTTGGGAAGAAATTAATTATAACTTATTCTAATGTAATAAAGAATATGTCATCTCTAAGCTATTGGTGTTGAGGTCACAGTAAAATAACACTTAATTAAAAAAACATGGAATCCATATCATTCCAATTCCATCCCGATCCCCATTATCAGTGGACACTATAGAGCTCTATTATGCTTCGACTCCACCATCCCCACATCCACTAAAGTCTCCTCTAAACCATGTGTCATCTACACATAAAAAATCACAATTCTTATATATTGGGTATATAAACATACCCTATAGGATTCTATAAAAATAAAAAAATAATGATATAGTAAGACAATCCAAAATAAGGGAAAAGAAATTATTCATTATGAGTGAAGTCAGAGAAAGATAAAGGGGAATATATATATTTACAAAAAAATCTATAAAATGATGTACACCATATGAGACTAGGAACACCTATTATAGAAGAACGAAAAATACATTTTCTACCTAGTCTTCACAAATTCCACGACACCTCTCTTGAATATTATTATGGCACCAGTGCCTTTTTATGGTGTCTAATCGATAAAAGGGATTATCAATCCTTATGGAGGAACAAATAATTTTCAAGGATTAATAAATTTAAATAACATATAAAATAGGTAAAAATATTGGTAAAGTGGATACACGGATTTAGGAAGATCAGAATATTGGATTTTTATAAGAAGAGTATTTCAGGATGTTTATTAAAAAATTCATGATGACTGGATGTAATGATTTTTTTACTCCTCTTTAAATCCACTTTAGGAATAAAATGGAACAAGATACTTGAATATTGTAATATATTAATTACATGGGGGTAATACCATATGAATCAGGGGTATGAAGTCTCATGTAAACCATGGTGTCCCCACGACCAAATATTTTCCATGTAGTGGGAGTTGTGAGTTTGTTCATATAAAATGTGGGAAAATAACATTAGGAAGATATAAAGTAGATAAAAAGGTATCTCAATGGAACTAAAGATAAGAAAATTTTCTTTAGATATGATGATCTATTTATAGGGTGTGATGATGAATACCAGGGGGATTAGATTAATTTAAATGAACAATTGGGTATTTCATTATATTGGGTGGAACAATATTCATCTGGATGTTGGGGCTATAACTAGTGATTGAACTCTATATGATGGAATTTAAATAATTTGTGGAAATTAAGGGAAAAAAATAAAATCATATAGTTGAATAATCCTGTTGAGTTTCTCATATTCGTTCATAAAAATGAATCAATTTACAAAAAATAGTGATAGTGTGATACATTTTTCTTGTAATATGGTGTTCCATGTGAGGAAAAAAAACATTGACCTAAATTACCACAACATTAAAAAGTTGACTGAAGATAGATTACTAGGTCTGTGGAAGATAGTTGGATGTGATAATATGGAGGATATGTTCAAAAACAATCATCATTTCATGAGATCCTAAATAAAAAGTATGCCTCAGTAAGATTTGTGTGAATTAAATGGAACAATTTGGGATCATTTCACACAACTAAAATACAAGGGTCGATATTTGTAAAATTATAGAGGATGTTGTGGAGTCCTTGAAATAGTATTAAAATGGGTGTTGATACTGTTTTTGAAGTATCGTAAAGTACCAGTGCAAGTTCACTAGAAGGGGAAACTTTAGAGAATGCATTTTCCTTTTTAGAATAGTGGTAGTGGGTTTCACTAGATTGAAGTGTGGTTTATAAAGGTTTGTGAACATACACTGTTTTCTTATCTGGTAGTCATTTTAACAAAATAATGTATGTTTTTTTATCACTAGAAAGTGGTAAAGATAATTGTTATCATTTTTTAATAGACTTCTTCAAAAAATATTGAGGCACTAGGAACATTTTTTTCTTACTCGTGCTAATTAATCAGGTTGAGGAATGTATATGAAAAACCTGTTTTCCCATTGAAATGGATGGGAACCCATGAATTTAGGAAGTTAGTGATTCTAGATCACCATATGGGACCCACTATAGCATAGTTTGGGACCAATTATCTGCGGTATTTATATTTAATACTTGTCATTGATCAATGTCATTGTTCTTTCATTTTGATTGTAACTTTATACTTCAAATGAAATAAAGAATCTGGATGATCCTTCCCATAGATGTCAGATGAAATTTAGAATCATGTAAAACAATATTGTTTCCTTTTTACATTAATTTGTTAATATTTTATAATTCTATAAGAATGTTTATATGAGTTATAGTATACATGATTCTGTATGTGTGACTCAAATCAGTGATTAGGGTGAAGGAATTTCTTCTTTATTTCGAGACATCCACATTGTGAGTGTGCTACTCTGGTGATCTATTTCTAGCAGTGTGATCATCTAGTGAAAAAACATCCAAGTTTGGATGTTATTATGGGATTCTAAATTGGTGTTATTATTTATGACCCTTATATTGGATTTCAGTTTAAAATGAATATATATTTTATTTTGGTTTCACATCATGGATGAGTACACCATGTCATGATGGGTATCCTTGTGGAATATACTAGAAAATTTAATATATTGCATTTGTGAATTTCCATGTAATTCAGTGATCATGACATGGATGAGGGTAGATTTCAATGATAGTACCCCATATATACCATTTTATATAAAAAATACATATGATTTGTAAAAATAATATGTATTACATTTTTTAGGTTTTTTATGAGAAATGTTGTCACGCAATGACACCTAGGACACGCTATGAAGGTTAGTACAAGGGGAGGTGTCACTGTACGGAGTGTGAAGGTAGTGTCCATGACGTGGAGGTCAAAATTTTTTGTGAGGAGTCCAATTTATGGAGTCTTGGGATGAAAACTCATTAATTATTCTTGAGGGGGATATGGATCACCATTACTAGAGGGTCACTATTTGAGTAGTAGGTTATATGGTTTTATGTTCTAATTGGTGGAGTCTTTTCTCACCATGAAACATGGGGAAATTTAGTGATAAATATCTGTAATTTTGAAATACATCGTGATCTTTATGGGATATGCTATGATGGGGCCCTATAACACCCTGCATTTTTTGAAATATTTTTTCAAAATTAATTTATTTTTTCAATATTTTTTATTTCATGAAACAATAAATATAAATTATATTATATGAAATCACTATGTTTAGTCTGTGTTCCATAGAACACCAAGTTAAGAGTGAACTACATGAAACACTTATATTATAAATACATGCACCAAACACTATATTTTTATTGTGTTACACATAATGATGAGTTCCTTTGACAACTTACATTACACACAAGACATATTTTTACAGAACTACAATGTACAATTAATATGATTATTAAATTATTATTATAGTTTTCACCTAGCCATATGAATGGAGATTCTAAATAATATAAATTAAATTGTGAAAATATGGGTTAGACTTGTATATAATAAGAATTATTTTTCGAAAAATTAACTAGAAATGATAATAAAACCCTTTTCAAAATATATGAAATCTTCTGTTGGAAGGCTACATTTATGAAATAAAACATTTTCAAACTCAAAAAATTAATTAAACCAAATTTGATAAATTATTTTCATGAAACACACACACACACGTATATATATATATATATATTACATTCATTCAACTATTTAGTTTTCATATTATGTTTTTTAATGGTAATCTGAGACCTTTCCCAGAAAAGAAAGACCCCTTTATTGAATAAAAACCTTACAAAAGTCTGAAAAAGGTAGATTTACATTGATCACTCTTAAGAAGGGGAAGATGACCATCAAAAACATGATTATCCCATTGAAATGCATGACCATTGATTCCTTTGTTTTCAATTTTTATATAATGTGTTTTCTAGATAAGTGATTTGAATTAATTCAACTTTACACATAAATATATTTTTTTTCTAAAAGGAAATTTTACCACCTTTTAATGACACACCTACTATAAATATAATTTTTAACAAATTAAAAAATTTAATTGAATTTATTTTTAGAAATCAGAATATCAAAATTTAACTTGGGTAAATTTTTGGTTTTCTTATGAGAAGTTTCATTTTTTATGAATGGTGAAAAACACTGAATTTTAATTAATAATGCATTTTCATCAAATTTATTTACAAATTAAAACCATATTTTAAATTTCTTATAAATTATATTTAGATCACTTATAAATCTATTAATAAGATTTAGGTTATTATAATTAGTTTCACATTGAAATTGGATATAAAAACAATTCAAACATTTAAACATTTTCCCTTCGAAAACCTGTTTTTGCGACACCTCTGCGAGATTAATTTTAAATTAATTTCAACCACTTATATGATTATAATTTTGAAAATTAGATTACATATATTTAATAAGTAAAATTTATAATTTATTATATTTTCAAATTATTATTTGACCAATAAGATTAGTGAAAGTGATAAAAGTAAATTATCACGATTAAGGTAAAAATAAGATTACTTAGTGGTTAAAATGTTATATTAATGTATAAAAATGAACCTCAACTTGTCCAAAACCCATTTTATGACCATATATTCACATAAAATTTTAATGGATCTTTTTTTATGGTATTTTATCATCTAGGTAGGTAAAAATGTGGGTATCATACGATTATTTTCAAAAATTCCGATTATGTCATCCCCCTCCACTTATAAAAGGGAACTCAACCACATATCTTTGAACACCCATAAAGACTTTTGGCTATTCCAAAACCTATATAAATATCCTAAAAATTACCTCCCTTCATCATATATTCCTAGATTTTTTCATAAAACCAACCAAGTGGTCCCTTTGGTGAAATCCAAAAGAAGTTCCCAAAAGAAGATGTAACAAAATTTGATAAGAACTTTTGTTTTATTTATTTATCCAAACATTAAATTATTATTATTTGATGATTATATAAGAAAATGAGTATCAGATATATACTGAGATATTTTTTTGTATAATCTTTTACCTACACTCACGCACACTTCCATCGAATGGGATACATAATCATCATTCGTGTGTACGATGGACTACCGCCTCTCAAATCGATGTCGTTCGTTCTTCCATTACCACATTTAAAGGATGGGAATAATGATGAAAATAATATATTTATTTGATACAAAAAAAATTTATTATATATTTATGCTTATTTATTTATGATATTAAACGTACCTTCTTACTTTCAAATTTTTGGGAATACGGTAACAACATTTGTGGATATGTGGACTATCGCATCCTCAAAGTGATGTGATTCGTCCACGCTTTATATGGAATGAATTATTGATGGGTTAAATAAAAATATGTTATATATATGAAATAATAATTCTACATTAATGATATTATATATATATATATATATATAATTTTCTTTTCTCTTAATATGATTAGAAAATGAAAATAACGTCGATGCGTACGTAAGGCCTACTGTCTCCATGAAAGGTGTTTTCCATTTAATATTTGTATATTTAATATATTATTGTAAATACATATATAATAAATATATATGATGTTTAAATCATTTTTTACATTATTTAAATAATTAATTCATTATCTATGTAATGGGATCATGTATAGAAAGTCATAACACAAAAACATTAATATAGTGATTACCCGAAACATAAGTTTAACATGAAATTATTAATAAATGGGAAATATAAAGTCTAAATAAAATAATTTATTGTATGTTATATCGTAATATGGGTTGTTGTTATATTTATAATAATATTGTACATATTATACATGATTTTTGAATGTGTGTGAAGAAATTCAAGACTTAAGGTAATATTTTTCTGATCTCACTTTTATTTTTTTGATATTTATTCTATATTTACCACTTATTCATGTAGTGTGTTTTATATACAAACCTATGAAATTTTATATCCGGAATTTAATTTATTTTTTTATATTACATGTTTTAATTTATTTCATTCTATCACAAATCTCATGATTCAAAAGATAGTCATCTAGTAAGTGGATTTCAAATATAAATTTTATTTCTATGAGACTTATTCTTTATTAACCACTCATTTATATTGTGCGGTGTATAAAATATACATAAAAATGATCTATGATACATATCATTTAATTTATGGGCATTTACATATCCATTTCATAGGGTTTTACGATTGAAAAGTTACCAATTTGGTAAGGTGATATTGTCTCAATTTGCCTTCGTTGTGAAAGATGTTTTGTAATGAACCTATACTCTTTTATGAGGTGTGTATACTACCATTTGAAATGTTATATAATTAAAATACTTCTTTTAATCAAATTTTAGGATTCCTGTATTTTTTTTATTTCATGGGTATTATGATTCAATGTTACCAAAGTGCTAACAATTTATTGCAACAATCTGATCATTTATCAAGATTGTTTATGATTATCTATCCACTAATGAATTATTATCATCCATGTCTAAAAAATTCTATAAAAATTATCTTATAGTTATTAATGAAATATTAATTTAATGGTGTCATTTTTTCACTCTATGGAACTTATGATAATTAATAAACTGTTTATTATAAAAACTGACATTATTTCCCTTTGCAGTTGGAAATATGATTTATTCCAAAACCATGTCTCCTAAAAATGTTTTAAATGTTTTAAAATTATTTTAAAGATAATTTTCATGTAAAATTATTTTAAAATTTAATTTTTTAAAAAATATTTTTATAAATAAAATTTGATCATGAATTGTTTTAAAATATTTTCAACTATTATTTTATTTGTTTTCAAAAGGTTATTTTTAAAGAAAATGATTTCATGGATTTCAAGGATTATTTAATTTATTTTCAATTATATTTTTAATGTGAAATGTTTTAAAAAATAATGGGCAATATATTTTTTAAATTTTTTTTAAAGCTTCCTTTTTCTGTTTTCAAAATATTATTTTAAAATACAATGATGTTCAAGGTTCTTTTCAAAGAAAATATATTTTCTCAAGAAATGTATTTATATGATCTGTAAAAATTATTTTCCATTAGGATGATGTTGGTTGGTTTTACACATGAATTATTGGGGATATTATATAAGGGTACCATTCATATTGTATCTCTGAATGGTTTATGTTTTGATGGCATGATGTTTATGTAATTTGTTACTATTTCATGGGGTATATGTTTATGAAACTTGTTTCTCTTTCCTGTGTTATATGCTTATGAAGCCCATTTCTATTTTACAGGGTGTGTGATTTTGAAACCCATTTATCTTTGATGAGATATGTGATTATTAAATTATCTTCTATTAATGGGTTATTCTTTGATTAATTGATTATGAAACTTTTCTATTTTCTATATATGATGATATGGTAATATTTTTATGATGCCCATTTCTATTCATGGGTTATTATATGATAAATTTTTATAATATTTTGGAACAAATATGTATGATTTCATTATGTTATGATTGGGACCTATATCTCCCAATAATTCATTGGGTAATGATTTATATATCATTAGATAGACATGGCTGTAATGGGGAGTGAACTCGGTTTAGTAAAGGAATTGTTCCGCTAGGATGGTCTTGGGAGTGAATATTGACTAATAAGTTAGTCTTGGGAGTGAAACAGGACTACTATCATGGTTTTGGGAGTGATCCAAGACTACAATGATTATTTTGGAAGTGAAACCATTTTACTATAAGGAAAGGGCTATGACTAGGGATGGTGATGTGGCTCGCCTAGTAGGTGTAGCCCCCATGAAGTGCCCTGATGTGTTTTGGAAAAAGGCCATGAGTTATAGGGAAAATTTATGTATACTTATAAGACAGCCAAAATTATATTTCTTACTCCTATGATATGATTTCATGTCTTATACCCTTGATTACCTTAGGATTAATATCATTTTAACTACTAATCTTTATTTCGTGACTCTTGATTATGATTTTTGATAAGCTTGGTTTGATAATCTAATGTTACAATTAACTTATCATACACTTATTCTAATGTTATACATACATATCTCGCCTGTTTACACTTACTATGCATCTAAGATCACCCCTTTATTATGATTCCTTTACCACGCTTAAGAATAATGGTTCTATATAGGATTACTAAAGGGTAATATCTTTAAGAGATATTTTGAATATATTTCACTAACATAAAAGATTACTTTTCATAGTTTCCAAAGACCCTTAACTATTATGGTCCTCAAGTATGAAATTTGGTAATGTGATGATCATTCATATCAAATTATGCAATATCCATGTATGTTAATCCTATGTCTCTATAGTTTTTATTAAAGAAAATGTTTATTCAAACTTTTGAAAATTTGATAGGAAAACCTTATTGAGATCCCTAAGGATACTTCTAATAGTATTTTAAGGGATAACTCTAAAGGTAATTATATAGATGAGTAACCCATTATGAAAATGTACTAGAATTTTGCTAAAGGATTGATATAGTGTTTTCCAAGAAATTAAATCCCTATCTGGAAACTACAATTTGGTGTGGCTCGATAACAAATTCACATAGATGTAGCAACCCAAAAAACATAGTATTGAGCTGAATTTAATGAGAAATTGGGAACAAAAATTAGACTTAATATAAACCAAGATTCACACTCCTAGGTTATATGATTTAGAAATTCAAAAACTCTTTATAAACCATCATTAATGACTTACAAATATAAGATGACTATGAATAACATTGGATAAACTTCAGGTGTTATATATTAAATAAGGTGGCATAATTTAGACATCATATAATTGATCTATAAAGATGGATTGTTTTATACTTTTATAAGTGCTTCCCACACTATGGTTTTGGGATTTAGTCAATGGATGGAACGAAGAGGAACTCATTTAACATTGAATGTGAATAAAACTTTTCTGATTACTAGAAAAATGGAATGATCGCTGGTGTGATGTAATTTTTGATCATGGGTAGTCAATTTTCATAGAAGATGATTAAATTTTTTTACCTTAACTAACTCTCAGAATAACCAAAGGATAGAAGGAATGTGTATATGATAAATCGGGTAATGGAAACCATGGATGAAATAAGATACAATTTCATACTTTTTGAGAAAATGTAGGAGGAGGCACTTGAGTGAATGTCATAGAGTAACGAGAATATTTTTTGACAGTGGAAAAGAATGCCAGAAAGCAAGTAACTCTAAAAGTAAAATGATAAGTTCAGTTAACACAATGGATTCTATTATTGGACTCCATAAGGTATTATAAATTTATGAATGATTTAAATTTGGAAATTATGAGAATTATAAAAATCGACATCCTAAGTGGAAGGATCGTGAAGAAAATCAGTGATGTGGTACAAGTAATGGTTTTTTGGTGATGATGAGGTGGCCATGAATGGAATATGAAAGGAATGTGTTGTTATAATGGTATTTCTCATTATCATTATTTAATTGATTTTCATAAATATTAATACCAGATTGTTATTTCATATTTTAGGAAAGGTGTCTTAAGGAATAAGATGATGAATATTATTTATTTTTTTGAGAAGGATGTGGGATGAACGAAGTATTTTTGTTTTTGAATTTAATGTTTATGATACCTGAATCATGAAATATATAATTTTTTTAAGGATTTAAAAAAAATTGAATGGTTCCAATGGACTATAACATTGATTTAATTACGTAGTTATATTCATGGAGTGAATATGATTAAGTAAAATATAACCCTTAATATGTTCCTAATATTGAGATAGTGATGTTTGGATAAAGAAATGTTGGATATGAATAAGTAATTATACTGTATTGATTACCTTGTAACTAATAATGGATTTGTTGAAAATTTGTTCTTTCTATCGTGGATGGAGATTACAGAATTTTTTGTTCTAATTAATATATCAAATGATCCTTGTAATAAAAAAGAATACATGTTTTCAATAACGTAGTATAGTAATTCAGGTTATTGTTGTGTTTCAAGACAATTCATTATGAAGGTATTAACATGTTTAGTATGTGACAGATAAGCGCTAATTTATGTTATGTGGGGGATCAATGTGAAGAATATTTTCAGAAATTTAGAGACATTCTTTCTAAATTTTTGGAGTTCCTTCTTTTAGAAGGATTATATAGTTAACAATTTATGTAATGGTTTAAGATATGCATTAGATGAGGTTATAGATATTAAATTATTATCTATACATATGAGTATTTATGCATATTGGGTAATATATGGAAACCATTTTACAACTATGTTAACTAAAGATATATGGAATGACTTATTATTCTATTTGTGAATCTCAGAATCTATTAGTGCTTCGGGGATAAAAAATTCCCTTAAATTTAATGGAATAAGAGATGAAGTGGAAATTTATCAAGCCACAATGGAATGGATATATTTTTCTCATGAAAGAGAAGGAAATAAACTGAGTATATATTCTTTTAAAAATTCTTCAACTTTAGGAAAATGGTCTTGCTATAAAATATAGTCCCATTACCATCATTTCTAATGATATAAATTACCTTTTTCAAAGCTTCGTTGGTTTATTACTTTGTGATCATTAACTATATCAGAACCATGTTCTATATCACTATCCATCAGAACTTGATAGTCATATTTCTCATCAATTTCCATATCTTCACTTTCCACCTATGTTCTTCTAAATAGAATCCTTGTTATGAGTTATATTTGGTAACCATTATGTTATCAAATTTCTTTTTTTAAATAAACTATTATTATTCATTTTTACGATATGGGTTATATGAAATGAACATTAAAGTATTAAAACCTCGATGACCCAAAATAATTTTGTGGGTGAAATTAACATTAAGGGGGGTATAATGTAACACTAGGAGTTTTTGTGAAATATTTTTTTCAAATTAATTTATACTTTTAGATAATTTACATTTCCTTCAACATTGAATATAAATTTTGTTATATTAAATCTCTATGTTTGGTTTGCATTTCATGCAACACCAAGTTAATCTTGTGCTACCTGAATCACATAGAGTAGAGTTTGGTACACACAAAAATATATTTTTCTTATGTTACACACAATGTAAAGTTCCTTCGATAGCTTGTGTTACATGAAATACATAGTTTTACCAAACCACATTGTATTATTAATAATATTATTAAATATTATGATAGTTTTTTCTATGCCTTTATATTGGTGGTTATGAATAACATTAATAAAATGATGAGTATATGGGTTTCACATGTATTTAAAAGAAATATTTGGTGACCAATTAACTATAAATGAAAATAAATCTTTTTGGAAAATATAGGAAATCTCTTGCTAGAAAACTATATATATGAAAAGAAACATGTCTTACCTCAATAAATTAGTTAAACCACATTTGTTATGTTATTTTAATTATATATGTATATTATAGTAATTCATCCTTTTAATGTTTATATTATGTTTTTTCTATATAAAGGATAAGTAAAAATTCAATTTTACGCATAACTATATTTTTTCTATAATGTGATTTTTCCACCTTTTAATGGTGCCCCTATTTTAAATATGAATTTTAAAATTTTATAAAATTTATTTTTTAAATTGGAATATCATCATTTATTTGGGTTACATTTTCTTATTTTTCTGAGTGGTTTAATTTTCTATTAAATAGTGAAAAACATTAGATTTTACTTGAAATGTTCATTACATCAAAATTAGTTTTATAGTTAAATTATATTTTAAATTAGTTGTATAGTATATTTAGAAATAATATAAATTTATCAATACAATCTATTTATTTTAATAAATATACATAGAAATTTTATATAAGAAAATTTCAAACTTTTAAGCATTTCACTTTAAACCCCATCTTTTCCGACGCATCTATGGGATTTTTTGAAAATTAATTTCTTCCACTTATCTAATTAGAATTTATAAACATGTATTAAATATTTTTAATAATAATAATTTATAATTTTTACTAATTTGAACTTATTTTTCGGTGATGAAAAATTTATTGTCGATGACGAGGTCATCTCCAACATCGTTGTTCATGGTGGTTGGCAGTGACATGACTGATGGTGTTTGTGTAACATGGGCTGGTTGGTTCATGTCTCGTGGTATTGAAGATGTGTTGTTTGAAATTTGAATCAGGGTTTGTGGAGAATGTTTGAGGCGTGATGATGTTGATGTTGTTTTATTTTTTTTGATTTTTTAGACTTTTTTTGGATATTCGTGTATGATATTGCACTGTAGTGAATGTGTCTAAATGGTTCTCATGTTTCCTTCAAGTGTCTTTTTAATAAAATAAAAAATGAATTTGGAGGAAGGTAAAAACAAGATTACTTTATGTTTAAAAATTAAACGTAAGGTATAAAAATGGCCCTAAACATTTCTAACACCCATTATTGGAACATATTTCATCGTTTCCCCTTCAGGTATCTAATTTTTTATTTCATTGAAGCCTTTTGGTAAGTAAAAACTTGCGGAGCACACAATTATTTTAAAAAATGCCAAGTGTGTCCTCTCCAACCACTTATAAAAGTGAACTCATCCCCTTAATTCATTACACCTATATAGCCCTTATTATTTTATGAAACATATCCAAATATCCTCAAAATATCTATACCTTAATCCTAGAGGCCATACTTTGGGAATAAATCAATCCAAGGAATCCCTTTTGTCAAAAGGAGTTACCCAAATAAGAGGTAACATCTTTCAATAAGTACTTTTTTTATTTCTTTCCCAACCACCATATATTATTTTTAATATTTGATTATAAAATAACATCATTATAAAAAATATTCTTATATTTTTTTATTTTAAGATTTATATATACACTCACACACACTTCAATCAAATGGGTTATGCAATCATCATTCGTGTGTACAGCAGACTACCACCTCACAAAATGATGTCATTCATTCTTCCATTGGAACAACTAAAGGTTGTGAATAATGATTTAATTACTATTTTTATGTGATATTTATGATATTTATTATGTATTTAAAAATCATTAATTATGATATAACTCATAATTTCATGCTTTCCATTTTGTGGGAATACTATTACTTTGTTATGGGTGGACTATCACCACCTTCATGCAATGTGATTCGTTCACCCATGACGTGGAATTTATTAAGGATGGGTCTAATAAACATAAGTTATATATATTAAATAATAATTATAATGTAAATATAATATATATAATTTAATTTTCTTTAAATATGATATGAAAATAGAAACAATGTTTATTCGTATCTTCAGCCTACCATCTCCATCAACAATGTATTCTATTTAATATTTTTTTATTTTATAGGTTATAATAAATACTTATATAGTGAATATATATAATATTTAAATAGTTTTATAAATTATTTAAATAATTTAATCAAGGTATAAGTAAGATGATCAATAATAACAAGTCAAAACATATATAACCAAACAAAGCAGTTGTTACCTGAAATGTAACTTTAACATGATATTGTTAATAAAAAGGAAATAAAAAGTCATAATGAAACTTATATGGTAGGATATATAATAATATGGTTCTATTTTATATTTATAATAAAATTATAGTTATTATATATGGTTTTTTAACACGTAATAAGAAATTCAAGACTTAAGGTAATGGTTTTCTCATCACACTTTCTTTTTTGTAAGATATATTCTATATTCAACACTTATTATTATTGTGTGGTGTATGTACTAACATATTAAATTTTATATGATGAATTTAATTTATTTATTGATATTAAATGTTTCAATATACTTTATTATTTCATATATCTCATGATTTAAAAGTTACTCAAGTAGTAAGGGGATTTCAAGTCTCACTTTTATTTCTATGAGACTTGTGCCTTTTTCAATGCTTTTTTTTTGTGTGATGTATATAATTCCCATGAATTTAATATATGATCCAAATCCTTAAACTTTGGGGTATTTACCTATCCATTTCACTATATCTATTTCTTGGGGTTTTACGGTTCAAATTTTATCTAATTGGTAAGGTAATGTTTCTCAATTTTAATTATTTGACACACATGTTTTGTTGTGAGCCTATATTCTTTTACGATGTGTATATACTTACATTTGAAATGTTATGTCATGAATATCCTTATTTTATTGATACTTTAGGCTTCATGTACTATTTTTATTTCATGCGTATTATGATTTAATGTTACCAAAGTGCAAATAGTTTGTTCCTACAATCTCATCATTTATCGGGATTGTATATGATTATCCTTCAAATAATGAAATATTACGGTACATATCTCAATAAATATAATAATTTTTTTTATCCTCTATTTATTATGGTATCTTCAAGTAATGGTATCATGTTTATACTCTTTGGTACTTAAGATAATTACGAAAATGTTTTTATGAAATACGATTATTTCTCTCTTCTATCAGAAATCTATTTTATTCAAAAATAGTGTTTATTAAAAATGTTTTCAAAAATGTGTTTAAATTATTTTTAAGATCATTTTCACAAAAACTGATTCTAAAAAGTTAATATTTTATAAATTAAATTCATAAAAAAAAATTCAAGAAGTGTTTTACATGATTTTCAATGATTCTTTTATATGTTTTTAAATGTAATTTTCAAATAAAATGGTTTCAATGATTTCAAATATTATTTTATATCTTTTCAAATATATTTTAAAAGAAAAATGTTTTCAATTTTCTTTTTCATGATGTGTTTTAAATGATTTTCAAATCTTTTTTTATTTGTTTTCAACCTGTTTTTTTAATGAAAATATTGTTCGAAAAAATTCAAAGAAAAGCTATTATTCCCATGAAATATTTTTAAAAGATCACTAAAAATTATTTTATATATAATATGAAATATATTATTGTTTATAATTCCTTATAAGGGATATAATCCAGGGGTAAAATTCATATTTTATCTTTGAATGGTGTATCTATTAGTGGCGTGATGTTTATAAAACTCATTTCTCTTTCACATGTAATATATTTATGAATCCTCTTTCTAATTCATGGGTTACATTCTTATAAATCCTATTTCTATTTAATGGGTTATATTATTATGAAACCCATTTATATTTGATGGGTTATATTCTTATAAAAGACACACCTTTTCATAAGTTATTCTTTTATGAAATGATTATGAAATCCGACTCTTTTAGATAGGTTATGGTTTGATGATATGTTTATAATAACCATTTTATTTCACGGGTTATTATATGATGAATGTTTACGATCATGTGGAACACATATATATGATTTAATTATTTTATGGGTGGGACTTATCTCTCCCTCCAGTTTATTGGGAAAATATTTATATCTCATGAGATAGACATTGATGGAATAACGAGTGAACTCGATTCAGTAAATGACATTTTCTGTTAAGATAAAATTAGTAGTGAACCTTGAATACTAAGATGAACTTTGTAGTGAACCTTTAATAATAAGATGGTTTCAGAATTGAACTCATTTAAATATATGAAAATCTATTTACCTAGGTATGGTAGTATGTCCCACCCAATAGGTTTATCTCCCATGAAGTTCCCTGGTGATATTTGTAAATATTCCTTGACTTGAATTGAATATTTTTATATTATTAAGTATCTACCAAAATTCCATTTCATACTCCTATGTTATGATTTCATGGATTATAATCTTAATTCCATTATGATTAATGTCTGGTGGAAATTGAATCTTTATTCCACAAACCTTGATTTTGATCATTGATATGAGGTGTATGATATTCTGATGTTAAAATTATCTTCTCATACCCTTATTCTCTTATTATGATTACATATCTACCTTGTTTACCCTTACTGAGCATCTCATCTCACTCAATTATTATGCATTATTTACCAAAGTTATGAATAATTATTTAAGTAGGATTACTAAATGGGAAGATATTTAAGGGAGATGTTGAACATCAATCACTAAGATAGAGAATTATGTTTCTAAGTATCCAACAACACTAAACAATTACACCCCTCAAGAAATAAATTTTATAATATAATGAATATTTATCTAAAATAATTTAATATCCATTTATGTTAAGCTTAGGTCCCTATAGTCCTTATCCTAGGTTTTTAAAAATGGGTAGACAGTTAATTTAATGGTTTTCTTTCTCAATTTATTATGAAATAGGGATTCACGAAGGTCCATTTCAGTCAAAAAATCCCCCCTCCATTCCACTTTTAATTCCCCGTAGGTGTGTAGTGATTATTATTATTTTTATATGGATGATAAAAGGAAACATAATCAATGAAATTTATTTCAATCATCTCCCCTTTCATCACCATTTTATTTTTAGATACTTAGGATAAGGTTTGATGTCGATTCCACCATAGCATGATAGAATTGATCTAGGATGCTAAGGAATTTTTATGTAGTGGATAGAGGACATAAAAAGGGGATAAAATAAAACTATATCTTACTATTTCTTTAGAGGGAAATTTTATAGAAATTTTTTATTAGTTTTTCACTATTTTAACAGAATTTTAGAGAGATTGGGTGCTGGGAAATTGGCCTTTTAATAAGGCTTTTTGGGATACTGTCAGGAGATAGTTGCATGTCATTAATAAAGGTTTCAATAAGTTGATATTTCTTCATTAGTATTTGGTCATTATTCCTATTTTGTTAAAATTGGATAAATAATGAAAAAAATTATAATTTATTTTTTGGGTGTGTGGAAGAGATAGGAGCTCTGAAGTATAGTTGATCTTATACAGGACATGGACATGCTTGGGAAGGTAATCACATCGCGGTTGAGGTAAGTGGTCCGTACAAATATACTTTAGGTTTATTATTTTTTATTATCTCATTGATAACACTTTAATGTTCTAATTAAGTTAAAATATTACATGGAGAAAGTGGTATAGATCAAGATCATTTTCATAAACTTTAACATATCGAGATTCAGCCTCCTTCATGGTCATAAATTCATTAGAATTACGTTTATTGGAATATGAACAGTCTTCTTGTCTATAAAATATTTATTTAATTATTTGGGTGTATCTTTTGAAAAATATGTACAAAGAGGTAGATATTTTCTGGGTCAATTAGTGAGACATATGGGAGTAAATATTTAAAGGCCATATTCTATAAATTTCAAAAAAAATGTCATTTTAGAATATTGGATTTGTGGAATGCAGCTGTAATAATATATTTTATTTTCAATATATATTAGTTTGGATTTCATCCTCTCATATATATTATTTTATTCTCAAATTTCTTTCTTCCTCTATTCCATTATTAACTCCATTAAAATGTTGAAGTAGAACCATTTTGTATTCAAGGGTGGGAGTGTTATTATACCTGATTTCAGGTACTTCAACATTTATCTTACTTCTTCCCTAAAATTTTTATAGTAGATAAATTGATTGTGTTGAAGTGATCACCCCACTTTATCTACATTTGTTCTTTTCTTACTATTTATCTTTATTCATTTTATTTTTCACTATAAGGATGAATAAACTGGATTGGTGTAGAATTAGGAAGGTGATGTGATGGAGATTATCTGTACAAATGGTTTTGGTGGTGGTTAATTATAATTAAAATGGGTGGGAGTTAAGTGATAAGGTATACCTAAAAATTTGATATAAGATTGAGATTATAATTTTTAAGAACAATGATAGAATCATTGGTAACTCATTGGAGCGACAAATTTATTATTCTCTAATAACTTCTTTATGATATAATTTTTTTTAATTTATTTATATTTATATTATAATCATTTTAAAAACATATTTATATTATTACGTAATTTTGAAATATATTAGTTAGTTTATAAATAGTGACAATAGGAATTTAGTGTTGTGTGAGTGACCTCCATGACTGATTTACCCAATGATACATGTGACACTACATTCTAAGGGGAAAATGGTTTGGGATTCATAAAAATCCATCTTATCATCTTCCGCATAGATATCCTAGTATGGGTATAGTAATGGGTATGTGTTATATGATTAATAGGCCAACCTAAAAAATGCATAATGGTTTTGGGTGAGTTGATAACCCAAGTTGTGATGATTTATGAGATCTTATTTGGTGTGTATCTCTTCCCCCAAGTTCCTGATACATCAATTTTTTTAGTGGGTAGTTCCCATTTGAGAGTTTATATATTATGTCATACAACATAATTTTCTCTTCCCCCTAGTGTCTGATATGGATATTTATGTGGAAATATACTCCCCCCCCCCCATTTTTTATACATGTGATCTTGTTGTTAAGTGTCTATTCACTCTAGGGTGTTTCATATAGTATTTTTAGGGTAGCCTACTATACACCCCAGGTGTTTGATATGCGCTATTCTTATGTAGGACACTTTCCCCATGAGTATTTAAACATGATATCTTATCATAAGGCTACTCTTATTCTCATGTTTTTGATAAGAGGTATTTATATGTGGTTAATGTTTTCCTTGATTATTAATACGTGAAATATTCTAGAAAACTTATCTTCCACATGGGTGATTGAAATGAGGTATATTTAGAAAAGTTGGCCTTCTCTCCCCCCCCCCCCCCACCAAAGTGTTCATACATGAGATAGTTCGGGGTGGGACATTCTTCCCCAATTATATATATGATATATTTTATGTCCTGATGATATATTTTCTATGAGTTCATACATGGAATGTTATTGGGTTGGATGCTCTTCCTTCATATTATTTTATATAAGTAATTTTTGGGATGTAATATTTTTACTTGAGTAGTTATGGATGTGATGTATCCTAATTAGAATCATATTGAAATAGATGAATATTTTATGGTCAACCTTAGGTGTTAGGTAGAATCATAGGATCAATGAATATTTTTTTATTGTATTTTTAGTGGTTTATTCTATTATGTTGGTCATATCAAATTATATGTGGACTCTATTATTTTTGTTATATTTGGGGAACCATTGGTGGTGGCTTATTGAATCTTTCTTATACCTCAGTCATATATCCTAAGCATGTTAGTACCAAAGAAGACTTTATTATCTCATGTGTTGGTTGGGAAGAGGATGAGTGTTCGATAGTTCAGTTGGACAGCTTGGATGGGGATAGGTGATATGATTGGGTTGGGACATAGGACCAGGTAGTTACTTTTTATTTATCTTAATTTTGGTATGGGTTGTATATTACATTCATATGATAGATTTCTTGGTGACTTCTTAACTCCAATTACATTATAAATTATAAATATGTTACTATATGGTATTATTATTTATTTATGGTGTCTATTGTGGTATTTTAAATTTATTCCTATGGTTTTTGAGATGATGGTTTGTATAATATTCCTTGTATTTTTTTACTATGATATGAGAGTATACTCTTACCAAAATATCACCTTATACCATTATTATTAGTCATATAACTCTTATATATGGGGATGAATTCTTGATGTTATGTAATAAACCATGCCCATTACTATAGTGTGATATAGTTTGGTACAACAAAAATTGGTATCCATGAATTGCCTCTTATTTTACATTCCATTTGATATGTGGTGCACTTGATATAATACTAGTCAAACATAGGATGAATTATATGCTGTCTATTCTAGTCCAACACTTTGATGAGCTTATTATATGTTACTAGATAGTTGTGGTTGATGTTATTACATTTCAATGTTATAGTTTGGTTGGTTCTCACTAAAATTGGTATGCTAAATTTATTGATTCATTGAATTTTTTCTTGGACCTGGGTAGAAATATGGATACTAGGAGTATATCGCAAGATATTGGTAGGTCATTTCTTGAGGATTCAATGAGCAGATGAATCTTGATGACCTTATTTCCATTATTCCTCTTTAGTTTAAACTAGATAGTTAATTATAAATTTTTATAATTAATTTTTTGGGTTTTGTTGGATGATATAAGACATCCAAAGAATTATTAGTATTGGATGAGAAAATGATGGTATTATAAAGGGAGTAATATTAAATTTGACATAGGTAGTCCCAAAATATTTCCCTAAGGTTTATGAATTTTTTATGTGCAAGCGAAATTTGGTCTCCCCTCTTTTGTGATATTGACCATAAAATGGAAATGAAATATAATTTTAAAAATCCAAATGTAAATCAATAGTTTCTTGGTCCATGATAGGCCATTGAATTCTAGTTTAATACCCCAATCACTTATGTTTAAGTAATTGATCATAAATGTGTTCTAGGAGACACATGAACCCTAAAGGGTAATTTAACATGGAATGAAACCCAGTGAGCCCTGATATAGGTTCCCATAGTACCATCTAAGTGTGGGAGTATTATGGTTTGGGAATGGTTGTCATTTTTATAGGTCATAAGGAACCCTGAGTTACCATGAAGCATTAGACTAGTTGATTAGATAGTGGAATGAGTGATTGTTATCTAGTTGTATGTGTACGTATCTAGTGGGTACATCATGATAAGGATTTGAATATATATTCAATTAGTGGACTAACCTAGTTTTTTTGGGAAGAGATAAGGATATTATCAAAGTCCTATATGTCTAATTTGTGTTCTATTTCTAAATTCATCATTTAATCCATGATGTTGTCATCACTATGTTGAGGTAATCGACCCCCTTTGAGTGATGGGGTTTAACCTTAGAGTTTGGAATGTGATAAAGGAACCCATGTGGGGTGTTTAGACTAATGTGGATGTTAGGGGACCAAAGTGGGTGGCTTAGTCTCGTGTTAACCATATAGTATAAATACATGGAGGCAACTATGGTGATATCCTAGTATGAGTGCAATGATATGAATTGGTTGTGTGCTTGAGAGCCAAACCTAGTAAATATGTAATGGGTTTGGGTGAGTGGTAAAGACATGTGAAGATGGTTTATGAGATCTTATCAGGTGGTACTATCATTCCCTTGGGTGTTTGGTCTGTTATATTTCCTATTTGTATGATTCTACCCAAATTTTTAAATATGATATTGTACTAGGTGGGATACTATTCCCTATAGGTGTTTGATATGAGTTATTTTTTTGGGTGCGCCGCACTTCCACCAATATGATTACACCTGATATCTTCTAGGTGGGACACTCTTCACCCTAACTCTTTCATGTGAGATAGTTCTTAGTATTCCTCACTTCCCCACATTTTTTTGGTTTGAGATATTATATGTAATACTTTTCACCCTTAGTGTTTATATATGATATATTTTTGGTAGGCATTTCTTCCCCCTTGTTAGGTGGGCCACCTTTCACTAAAATTTTTAAATGTGAGATCTTGTAAGAGATATTATTTTCCCCTTGGGTGTTACATATGATATATTTTCAGGAGGTCCACTATTCCCCTCAAGTATTCATGTATGAGATTGTAATGGTTGGGATTCCATTCTCCCCAGTGTATATAAGAGAAATTTTCTAGTGGGAATATCCTCCCCCTGAGTGTTTGACATGAGGTATTTCATAGTGAGATAAATTTCCCCAATAAGGTCATGAAATTATTGTGTAATGATCAAACACATTGTACACTGGCTGAGGTCTGTATATTAATCCTCATGTGTCACCCTAGAACTCATGGACCAATGGTGATTTGTTTTATTGAATTTTAAATTTTTTTTATTATTCTAAAAATATCACATCTTATATACATAATATATACCTATTATGTTAGGGACATCATTTTTCGTGAACTATTGAGTTCTACCCACACGTAGGATATAACATTTTTGTACATTAGAAATCCTCATAATCATAAGTATATGTTGGGTAGAGGCACAATGTCGGGTGGTTCAAATGGATAACATGGATAAGACAAAGATATTGGATTAGGTTGGGACTCAGTTCTAGGTAGTGACTTTATTTATTTATCTTTATATTGGTCATGGATGTATATCATCCACCAATGTGATATCTTGTTTACGTATTTTGAACTAGTGTTCCATTTTAGAGATTTTATTTGTTACAGAATGGGTTTATTATTTATTTTTTGTGGATTTTTTGATTTTTTATTCATTATAGTTTTTAAATGATGGGTTTTATGAAATTTATAATTGTGTTACTCTATTATGAGATTATATTCTCTCTATGGTATTGTCTTATACTCTCACTGGTAGTCAGCAACCACTAGCATATGGAGATTCATGCCTATGTTCATGTAACAAACCTAGAAGATTATTATAGAGTGAGATATATCATGACCTCACAAGAGTAATATAGTATAAAAGTTCTATTTCACTATCATATCAAAATATTTACATAGGGTTAAAGTATATATAATTAGTTCTTTAGATTTATCTATATCTTTTATATGAAATAAATAGTCCAAATCTAAAAATTAAGAATATAAAATGATAGCATATTTTATATCCGAGTTGAGAATTTTAATCCATGACAATTAAATTTTTTTAAAAATTATGCAATACACATTTATTATTTATTTATATCACTTACTCATACATGTTATCCATTCTAGGAAGTCTTTTTTATCCTTACATTAAAAAAACCCAGGGGGATAAAATAAGTGAAGATAAATATAATTGAATTTCATATTAATTTTAATTATATAATTAAAAAAACTAAAATGAAAACCTAGTGAAAAAGACATGTTCAAGGGAAATTTATTAAAAAAATACAATTCCCCTAATTAAATCATGATATAATTTATAGTCACCACATCGCAAAACTATAAATAAATTTCTCAAAAGTAATAGTTGGCAATGCATTTGTGAATAATTTTCCATGATTATCCCTGGTATAATTTCTTGAATACCTATATCATTAATCTTTTGAATCTTCAGGGTAAAAAAAGAATTTCGGTAAGATATTCTTTGTAAAATCACGTTTTATATACCCGCATTTTAATTTTGTTGTATATGTATCAATATTTTCATGTAAATTAGGTTTAATATAGTCATTCATATTTAATCCAGAACAATTCACTGTATGATGAATGATTGTTCTTAACAAAACCCACTCTTTATATTTTCATGAATTATAATAAACTAAAATATATTTGAGGAAGACATATAAATTTAATATTTTTATATAAAAACATGGTATGAAAATTCCACCATATGTAAATATATATCTATTTTTTGATCTAGTTTTAAATAGATAACGAAATTATCTAAAATAAGTAAAATAAATCAATTTTGGTACATTATTTTTATAATGTCCAGAAATTCCATGGAAATTGTTATTAAATACACTGGAATTTTTCGAGTCAGCAGTTTCTGACGGCACTTGATTCGGAGGCCCGGTGTGCCCGGACTCAATTTCTGATGTTTTGTTTGGAAACGTTTAGTAAACTTATGTGTGGGATTTTATATCTTTTGAACCGATGCTTGGAATTGAAACCCGAGGACACCGATGATCTCACAGCGCCAATATTCGCTTAAAGAGACCTTTACCGCCGTTGCATTTTATCTAGAGCAAAAGTTAATTATGGGGGTTTTCTAAAAAAAATATATATGACTTACATATTTTTATGTAAGTGGTGGTTAAATCCTCCAAGGTGAAGTTGTAGGTGGAGCCCACCCCCACAAAACCTCCCATGGGAGTATATTATGTGGTGGGGCCCATACGAGCATCAAACCCCTCAACTCCCCTTGAACCCCCCTTTAACTCTTGAACTCCCAAATTAAGGTGGAGCCTTTCCACCTTCCCTCATAATGGTGCTAAAACAAGGATTAATTAATGCCTTAATTAATTAATTTGTGGTGTTATGAATTCTTTTTAATTCTTTTGAAATGCATGGAATCATTAAAATAATATGGAGGCTATTATTTTATTTTTAGTTTGGATGGAATAAGCTTTTTTGGGAGAACTAAGGAGAGGAGGAGAATCATTCATCCAATGAGGAATGTGAAGAACACAAAGGGCACCCTTTCTCTCCAACAAAAAATGTTGGACTTCTCGTCATCCTTCTTCAATCGGGGCAAGATAGGGAAGCATCACCGTATTTGTAGTACACCGACAGTGTCAACTCGACTCGATTTCACTGATCTCTACCTCCTTCGACATTGACGTAATGACGTTCGTCTTCCGCGATGTCCATCTTCCGCGACTTGTCAACATAAAAAGACAAATACGAGGTAGGGGGATCTGATTATTTTAATGTATAAATTGTACCCTCGTACCTCTTCGTTTGTTTGGGATCGATTATGGCCACTTGTTATCACCTAATGCGGAGGGCGCGGGGTGAACCAACATGTCCCGACGCCCCTCCGTTGGTTTTTATTGATTGACGTTAGAGGTGGAGCCGAAAGGGATTGGTGTCGTCACACCGCGCCAGAGAAGAACCGCGGCGGATCAAAGGGGGACCGTGGCCATGCGGTTCACGACGGATAGAAGAAACGGCGATGCCGGTGATCGGAGGAGGTGGCGGCAGTGGCGGTCGCGCGCCAGCGGCATGGAGGGACTGGTGGCCACTCGGGCCGACCGGTCCGTAGGAGAACTGGTCGGCCGAACCGGCTTTCTGTGTGTAGGAGTTGTGGCGCACAAAGGCACCGCATAGAGGGAGACCGGGGCCCGCATCCACGGGCCGCTCGGGAGGAAGAACCGGCCGCCCAAAAGCCAGCCGGGCTAGAGAACCACAGTGCTAGTAGGTGCTGCTTGGCGAAGGATGCGGCCCACGTCCACGGGCTGCTCGGCTAGGCGAACCGGCCAGCCGGGCTGGAGAATCACGATGCCCGCAGGAGCTGCGTGGGGAAAACCGCGGCCTACAGCGCGGGCCGCGTGCACCGGGCCGAACCGGCCGGCTATGACTGGCTGGGCAGAGGAGGAGGAGGCGTCGCCGGGTGAAACAGACTGCTTCGTAGCATGGGCCAGGTCTGCAGGTGGGCCACAACCAACCAGGTCGGGCCAACTCCTAGCCGAGTCGGACCTATAGAGCCGGGTCGGGCCCGACTTCACCTAAATGCGAATATCTCCTAAACCGCACGTCTGATCAACACACCATCTGTGGCATTGGGACCCTCAAGACGAGGCAGTCCATTTGCGATACTCTAAGTCAGTTTTGGACAAATTTGGAAAATGTATGGGTTTGGATCGAGCGTAAATACAACCGGGACCCTTGAAGGGAAATGCCAATAACTTTCAAACAGGGAGTCCGATTGACGTGTCGTTTGTCGCGTTGGGTTCCTTTTGAATTGGTTTGGATCGAGAGTAAATACAATCAGGACCCTTGAACGTAAATGCCAATAACTTTCAGACAGGGCGTCCGATTGACGCGCCGTCTATCGGGTTGGGTTCCTTTTGATGAGACGGAACTACGGGATACATCAAGTCAGGACTTCGTGATAGTTGATGTATCTCCAATTGACTTGAGGAGTGGACCCGCCTAGAATCGAGCGTGTTGTGTGAGGGAACCCTAGGGCTAGCTGTGACTTGTACCATAATCCTGCGTGGGTTCGACAGTGAAGACTAATGTACCAGAATCATCTGTGGGTTCGAAAACGATGATACTGTACCAGGATCCACTATGGGTCTGACAGTTCTGACTTCTATTTCTGTATCCTGTGTGGGTCTAACAGAATAGCTGGTCATGTATCCTGTGTGGGTCTGACAGCTTAGCTAGTCCAGTATCATGTGTGGGTCTGACAGCTTAGACGAATCAGTGACTACATCTTATCATCTCTCTCACTCTGTGAATGATGTATACCTGTGTGAGCTGAGTCGTGTCTTTGAACCTCTATTATCATGGTGATTAAAATCACTTCTTTTGTGGACTGGGTTGTGTTTGGGCTCGTGAGTTGGACCCGGACTATAATTGGTATCTTAGGGATATGTATGTTCATATACGTAGGTAGGGTTGGTTGATACTTTTTGATTGTATCTTTCTATAGTTATTTATACTTTTTGGATTCTGGGAGACCTTTCGGGGTCTCGGGGTCCCCTAATGAGTATTGTTATACTCACCCTTGCACGAGCTTTACCCGCACCTTGTTGTGTTCTGTGTAGACGATGGACGATAGTGATCGAGGCTAAGGGTGAAAGACGGGACACTGCTCGGAGCTGTACTAGACGGGACGTACCGCAGGGATGATTTGTTCGAGTTCTATACCTACCCTTCATGTAGGATTTCTGGGCGGACGATCTAGGAGTTGTTTTTCCTTTTTTACTTGTACTTGTACTTTTTGTTCAGTTGGGTTTGTATACTATCCCACTTTCTTTCAGCACACCTTAAATTTCTATTTTTAGTACATGTTTCCTCGACTTATTGGGTTCAGAATATCTATGTTACAGGTTTAAAGGCAATGCCTTCACTTTTTATCAGGGATTCGCCTTTGGTGCTAGTTGCCAGCCCCTGGCCTATGGAAGGTAGGCTTGGGGTAGTCACAGCACGGACCCTGAGGATGGTTCGTGACTAATTGGTATCAGATGAGTCGGTTATACCGCAGAACATGGACACTAATTCTTTTAATAGTAGTGGTGATAAGTGTTTTAGAGGGAAACCAGTTTTGGTGCGGCAGTCGACGTATCCATACACTAGGACTCTGACTTTTGATCTCCGACTCAGTGCACAAAAACACTGGTTTCATGGGTGTTTCCTTTGAAAAAAGTTTCTTCAAGAATACTTTGTGTCAGCTCACCAGGTGTACTATTTTAACCGTGGAACACCGGTTTCTTTTTAGGATGACCCCACAAAGGAAGCCAGCTAGGGTTCTGAGTTTCGTACGAGATGGTAGCCCACCGAGCGACGAGGCCTCGATGCAGGGTCCCATCATAGCGGAGGTACCAGCGGTACCACTACCCTATGGTCCACCAATACCACCAGCTCCATCAGCATAGAGTGCATGACGCCTGAGTGCATTGCTTGAGTTCTAGTGCCAGAGGCCGCCAAGGATCCAGGGAGAGATGGGCCCACAGGATGCTGAGGATTTCTGGAGGTTGTCGTGAGAGTTTTCAGATTGGTAGGGACACTAGCTAACCTCATGGCGATCCTTTCCACAAGTCTTCGGCATGCAGCAGCAGGAAGATGATGGAGCCTGATGCTCTAGGTGCATGACGAGGCATCATTAATCTGGATGGACATTGAGAGTCTCTTTCGCTCAGAGTTTGTTCCATCCAACCTTCATGCGGTGCGGATTCATGAGTTACTTCATCTACAACAGGGTAGTATGAAAGTATCTTAGTACTCAGCGAGGTTCACCGACCTCTTGCACTACTCCATGGATATGGTACGAGACCCGTAACTCAGGGCCCGGACCTTCGAGTAGGGGCACATGCATGAGATCAGGGCTTCGATGATCCCCATCAGCATTTAGACGCAGGTGGGGGTGCTAGAGCGAGACCTTCTAGTGGAGAGTTTTCTCGCTGAGCAGTCACCAGTGGTGAAACCCACATCAGGGTGACATGTAGCGAAGTCTTCTACAGCTGGTAGTAGAGAGATGTCGCAGAGTTCCAAGTTGACCAGGCCATTAGGTGGGAAACCCCAGGATACAGGTTCGGTTGTGTGGGGCACACGAGACAGAGCCAGCACTAGAAGGAGTGGGCAGTGCAATGCATGCGGTGGACTGGGCCACATGGCTCGTGACTTCCCAACCCACCATGAAAATGAGCACCAGACAGTAGAGGGACTTCCCAGGTAGAGGTATAGGTTCAACCGTGGTGGTCCGCTGAGAGTCGGTGGACGTGGCAGATGAGCTGGCCGAGCAGCGGGTGGTGGATGACGTTTTGAGGCTCTACCACCACCAACACCAAGAGGTCCACCTCATACACAGGGAGCTGGGGGACAGAGGCGGGTTCAGCTCTAGGAAGTTGATGCATATGACCACGGTGCACCTGAGATGATTCGAGTTACTATCTGTGTCTACTCCACCCTTTCCGCAATACTTATAGACACAGGTGCAAGTCATTCTTTTATTTTCACTACCCTCGTTTGGAGCTCAGAGATTCTGACGGAGCCATTGGCTCGATCCATATGGCTAGAGACTTCTACGGGAGTAGACTCGACGATTACGCACTAGTGCCGACAGTGTGAGCTTACTCTAGGAAGTTAGAGCTTCGGCTATGATCTTCTTGTAGTGGTGTCGAGGCCTTACGACATCATCTTGGGTATGGACTAGTTATCCATAGTTCATGCTTAGATTGACTGTATTAGGTGCAAAGTTTTGTGTATCCACACAGATGGGACCAGGTTCACCTTCACCAGCAAGAAGGGATCCTTTGTAGTGCAGGATGGACTTACACAGAGGAGGGGGCTGTCGGTCACATATCAGTTGGCTAGTCTCATCCTCAGAGCAATTGATGTGCGGAGTCCGAGTTTTCCTGTTGTGGTGGATCAGTATGCAGATGTTTTCCCTGACGACGTTCCAGAACTACTTCCTCACAGTGAGGTAGACTTCTACATTGACTTGTACCTCGAGACGACACCGATATCAACTCTCATATATCGGATGGCTCCCGCCGAGCTTCGTGAGCCAAGGGTACATCTAGAGGACTTGCAGAGGAAGGTATTTATCCGACCTAGTGTTTCACCCTAAGAATCTTTGATTTTGTTCGCCAAGAGGGAGTATGGGAGCTTGCGATTGTGTGTCAACTACCGTCGCCTGAATTAGGTGGTCATGAAGAACAAGTACCCACTCTTGAGGATTGATGCCACTTTGATCAGCTCAAGGGAGCACGATGGTTCTCGAATATAGACCTTAGGTCAGACTATCACCAACTCAGAGTTCGAGATGAGGATGTGTAGAAGACGGACTTCAGGTGTCGGTATGGCCACTACGAGTTCCTGGTTTTTACCTTGAGCGGAACCAACACACCAGAATTGTTCATGAGTCTCATGAACATGATCTTCTATCCTTACCTTGATCGTTATGTTGTAGTCTTCATCAATGACATACTTATCTACTCGACTACTAAGGAGGAGCATGCTTACCATTTACGGTTAGTACTTGACACAATATGAGAGCACCAACTTTATAGTACGCTCTCGATGTGCCAGTTCTGGATTCGAGAGGTTCACATATTGGGACATGTCATCTCAGAGGTTGGAGTTGCAGTGGATCCAATGAAGATCGATGCAGTACTTTCTTGGGATCCACCCAGGAGTGTAACAGAGGTACGAAGTTTTCTGGGACCGGCTGGGTACTAGAAGAGATTTGTGCCAGACATCTACAGAGTTGCAGCACCACATTAAGCATTTATGAAGAAGGGGAAACCCTTTGGGTGGTCAGAGAGATGCCACCAGATCTCTCAGGAGATGAGGCAAGGGTTGACCAGTGCACCCATCTTGAGGCTACCAGAGGAGGGCATTGGGTACGTAGTTTACTACGACGCATCAGGGACCAGACTTGGGTGTGTCCTGATGTAGGAGCGACCAGTGGTCGCGTATGGTTCTCGTCAGCTAAGAAAGCACGAGCAGAACTACGCTACCCATGACCTGGAGTTAGCAGCTATGGTATTCTCCTTGAAGATGTGACGACACTATCTGATGGGTGATCATTTTATAGTCTACTCACACAACCAGAGTCTCAGGTACATCTTCTCAAAAAAGGACCTGAACCTGAGACAACGATGATGGCTCGAGTTCATCCTGGACTATAACTTCAACATAATATATACTCCTGGGAAGGGGAATGTTGTAGCAGATTCTCTCAGCAGGAGATCAGGCATTCAGCTGCTAGGAGAGGTGACAGAGCAGCTAGACGCGTTGCAGATATCCTTTGTGGATAGAGATGGAGCAGCCTTTCAACAATCTCTCACATTCACCCCTCCACATCTTTAGCGAGTTAGAGAGGCACTGCCTGGGGACGTTGAATGTGAGACGCGGTGTGCTCAGATATCCACAGGGAAGGAACCTGATGGGTTTTTTGAAGGTGGGGAGCACTTCATTCTCTTCAGAGGACATACCATGGTACCAGTTTCACTATAGGAGGAGGTGTTGAGGGAGTTCCACACTTCCCCTATAGCGGTGCATCCAGGAGTGGAAAAGATGTATCAATACCTCAGACGATAGCACTGGTAGCTGGGCATGAAGAAGGTGGTAGCAGAGTTAGTCTCACGATGCCTCACTTGTCAGCAAGTTAAGGTGGAGCACCAGGTTCCAGTAGTCTTGGTTCATCCCTTAGAGGTCCCATAGTGGAATTGGGACATGCTATCCATGGATTTCTTGACAGTACTTCCACGTACCTCGAGAGGACATGACTCTATCTGGGTGATTGTCGACCGACTCACCAAGTCGGCCCACTTCCTACCCATCAGAGAGTAGGGTTCAGTGGAGAGCCTAGGACGCCTCTACGTATGGGAGATCGTACGGCTTCATGGTGTTCCATCAATGATCGCCTCCGATCGAGATGCATGTTTCACTTCCCAGCAATGGAAGTGGTTGCAGGGGGCGTTGGGGACGCAACTTCACGTGAGCACTACCTTCCATCCTTAGACGGATGGCTAGACTGATAGGACCATTCAGACTCTTGAGAAAATGCTCCATGCATGCGTCCTTCACTTTGGTCGCAGTTGGGAGGATCACATTCCCTTGGTAGAGTTTGGGTATAACAACAGCTACAACTCTACCAACGGAATGGCACCTTATGAGTCACTATAAGACCGACCTTGAAGATCACCTCTGTGCTGGACTGACCTAGGGGAGTCAGCACTTGTAGTACCAGAGATTGTGCAGGATGTGACGGAGAAGCTGCAGATCATCCAGGAGCGGATGAAGACTGCACATCGCAGACAGATGTCCTATGTTGATATGAGACAGAGACCACTAGAGTTCGAGGATGGAATCCAAGTCTTCCTACGGGTCTCACCTTGACAAGGTCTACGAAGATTTGGACAAGGATATAAGTTGTCTCCACATGACATTGGACCATTCTAGGTCCTCAGCAGAGTAGGCGAGGTGTCTTACCGCTTGGCACTTCCACCTCAGTTGCACCGGGTGCACGACGTCTTCCACGTATCTCAGCTGAGGAGATACGTGCATGACCCGTCCCACATCATCGACCATGGGGAGATGGACATCAACGATGGGGTGGAATTCATGGAGGTTCTAGTGGATATTGAGGATCTACAGGAGAAAGTCCTGCATTGATGGTCGATTCCTCTAGTGCGCGTTTGTTGGTAGCACGGGAACCTCCAGGAGAGCACATGTGAGAGGGAGGCTCAAATTCATTCTCAGTACCCCCATTTGTTCCCTTAGTGTGTGTTGTAGCATTCAGGGACATAAAACCCTGAGGTTGGGAGAATTTAAAGACCCGGAAATTCTGTGGAATTTTTTTTAAATACACGGAAATTTTACGAGTCTGCAGTTTTTTACGGCACTTGATACCGAGGCCCGGTGTTCCCGGAATCAATTTCTGAAGTTTTTTTCAGGTACGTTCAGTAAACGTACGTGCATGATTTTAAATCTTTTTAACTGGTGCTCGGAATTGAAATCTGAGGATACCGATGAACTCGCAGCGTCAGTATTCGCTTAAGGAGACCTTTACCGCAGTTGCATTTTATTGAGAGCGGAAGTTAATTTTGGGGGTTTTCTAAATAAATTAAATAAAAATATGACTGAAATATTTTTATGTAAGCGGTGGTTAAATCCTACAAGGGGAAGTTTGAAGTGGGGCCCACCCCCACATAACCTCCCATGGGAGGATATTATGTGGTGGGGCCCACACGAGCGTCAAACACCTCAACTCCCCTTGAACCCCCCTTTAACTCTTGAACTCCCAATTTATGGTGGAGCCTTTCCACCATCCCTCATAATGGTGCCAATACAAGGTTTAAATATTTACTTAATTAATTAATTTGTGGTGTTATGAATTATTTTGAATTCTTTTGAAATGCATGGCATCATGAAAAAAATATGGAGGCTATTATTTTATTTTTAGTTTGGTTGTCATAAGCTTTGTTGGGAGAACTAAAGAGAGGAGGAGAATCATTCATCCAACAAGGAACGTGAAGAACAGGAAGAACGCCCTTTCTCTCCAACGAAAAATGACAGACTTCTCTTCCTCCTTCTTCAACCAGGGCACGATAGGGAAGAATCTCCGTCTTCGGAGTACACTAATGATGTCGACTCGACTCGATTTCACCAAGCTCTACCTCCTACGACGTTGACGAAACGGCGTCCGTCTCCCGCGACGTTCATCTTCCGCGACTCATCATCGTACAACAAAAAATACGAGGTAAGGGATTTGATTATTTTAATGTATAAATTGTACCCTCTTACCTCATTTTTTGTTTGGGATCGATGATGGCCACTTGTTATCACCTAATGCGGAGGGGGTGGGCCGAACCAACACGGCCCGACGCCCCTCCATTGGATTTTATTGATTGTCGTCGGAGGGGGAGACAAAAGGGTGCGGTGTTGTCACACATCGCAGGAGAAGAACCGTGACAGATGAAAGGTGGCCACGGCCATGCGGGCCACGACCATGCGGGCCATAGTGGATGGAAGAGGCGGCGGCGGTGGCGGCGGCCGCGCGCCAGCGGCATGGAGGGACCGGTGGCCACTTGAGCCGCTTGGTCGGCGGGTAAACCGGCCCGCCGACCCGGCCGGTCCGCATGTAGGAGTCACGACACACAAAGGCACCGCATGGAGGGAGACAACGGGCTGCATCCACGGGCCGCTCGGCTAGATGAACCAACCGGCCGCTAGCCGGCCGGGATGGAGAAGCATGGTACCCGCAGGAGCCGCATGGAGGAGGACACGGCTCGCGTTCGCAGGCCGCTCGGCTAGGAGAACCAGCCGGTTGGGCTAGAGAATCACGGCTCCATGTGGGGAGAACCGCGACCCCCAGTGCGGGCTACGTGTGCAGGGCCAAACCGGCCGGCTACGGCCGGGCGGGCAGAGGAGGAGGCGCGCCACTTGGTGCCACCTGGCAAACCGTACCGGCCCGCAGTGTGGGCCGGGTCCATAGGTGGGCCGCGCCCCACCAGGTTGGGCCGACCCCCAGACTGGTCAGACCCACCAAGCTGGTTTGGGCTGACCCGCCAGCCCACTGGGCTTGACGGGTCGGGCCCGACTTCGCTTAGATGCAAATATCTCTAAGACCGCCAGTCTGATCGACGCGCCGTCTGCGGCACTGGGACCCTAGCAACTAGGCAGTGATTTTTCAATAATCTAAGTGATTTTTGGACAAATTTGGAAAACTTTTGGGTTTGGATCGAGTGTAATTCCAACTGGACCCCTGGAACAGAAATGCCAATAACTTTCAGATCGGGCGTCTGATTGTCACGCCGTCTTTTCACGTTGGGTTCTTTATGATGAGGCAGAACTATGGGATACATCAACTAAGGACTTAGTGATACTTGATGTATCGACACTTGACTTGAGGAGCCCCGAAATCGAGCGTTCTATGTGCGGGAATCCTAGGGTTGGCTGCGACTCTATTATACCGGAATCCTCTGTGGGTTCGACAACGATGACTATTGTACTACAATCCTATATGGGTTTGACAGTGATGACTACTATAATGGGATCCTCTGTGTGTCTGACAGTTCTGACTTTTGTTCCAATATGCTGTGTTAGTCCGACAGAATAGATGGTCATGTATCCTGTGTGGGTCCGACAGCTTAACTGGTCATGTATCATGTGTGGGTTCGACTGCTTAGATGAATCACTGACTACATCTGATCATCTCTATCTCCCAATGAAATATTTATACCTGTGTGAGATGAGTCATGTATTTCAACCACTATCATCGTGGTGATGGACTTTACTTTCATTGGGGACTGGGTTGTGTTTGGACTCAAGAGTTGGAGCTGGACTGTGACTTGTAACTTAGGTATATGTATGGGCATATACCTAAGTAGGGTTGGTTGATACTTCATGATTGTATCTTTCTACTGTGGTTTATCATTTGTAGATACTGGGAGACCTTCGGGGGTCTTGGTTTCCACTACTGATTATTATTATACTCACCCCTGCACGGGTTGCGCCCGCACAATGTTGTGTTCTGTGAAGATGACGGACGACACTGATCAATGATGAGGGTGATGGATGGGAGACTGCTCAGAGCTGGACTAGATGGGACATACCGTAGGGACGAGTTGTTCAAATTCTGTACCTACCTTTCAGGTAGGATTCCCGAGCGGATGATCCAGGAGTTGTTTTCCCTTTTTTACTTGTACTTGTACTTGTTGTTCAGTTGGGTTTGTATACTGGCCCACTTTCTTTCAGCACACCTTACTTTTCTATTTTTTTGTACTTTTTGCCTCTACTTCTTGTGTTCAGACTATGTGTGTTACAGGTTTAAAGGCAATGCCTTCCCTTTTTATCAGGGATTCACCTTTTGTACTAGTTTCCAGCCACTGACCTATGGAAGGCGGGCATGGGGTAGTCACGACACCGGCCCCGATGACGGGTCGTGATAATTTTTAAATAATTTGTTATTTTTAACCTTTAAATATCAATGAGTATGATAATATCATTGTGCACATGAGACTTAGCCCGGTTGGTAAGGACTCTGTAAGTGCATCCAAGCGACCAGGGATCAAATACAGGTGGAGGCAGAAT
Source organism: Viscum album (assembly GCA_963277665.1). Classification (NCBI taxonomy): domain Eukaryota; kingdom Viridiplantae; phylum Streptophyta; class Magnoliopsida; order Santalales; family Viscaceae; genus Viscum; species Viscum album. The sequence continues at coordinate 66,159 of CAUJRU010002665.1, forward strand.
TTACGGGGCATTTTAGCAGTACTATAGCAGTACTATAGCAGGTACTGTAGCGGGAACTATGCAGTACTGTATCAGGTACTATAGCGGGAACTGTAGCAGGCACTGTTTGGCACTTAAGAAGCCGGGAATATGCCCCCGTTTGGGCCTCCGGGCCACCGATTTGGTCCCTGAGTCCTGTAAGGCCTTCGGGCCACCCAGGCCTTCGGGTCAGTATGGCCTTTGGGCCACCTCAAGGCCTTCGGGACACCTTTAGTGTAGATGAAAACCAGATAACCTACAAGGAACAAGCTCTACAGGAGGATGAGCAAGGAGCTTTCACCACAGCATAAGCTAAACGGATTGCAAGAACGAGAGGGTATGGCACCTGCCATCAGGACAAGCTTGTGCATGCATGGGAATGCCTAGCCAAACAGCCATGCGAAGGTGGAGATCTTATTTCACAATGAAGATGCTGGGGAGGAGCAGTTCCAAGTAGTTAGTCTGGGTTGTATGTAATGTTTCAAGCCTATGGGAAAATGAATTTCTATAAGGCCTACCGGCCATGTAATACTTATGCCTACGGACCTTGTAAGGGGTCCACCTCACCCCTTGAAAGGTGGATTATCAAAAATCAATAAAAAAATGAAGGCCTTCAGGACATTGGAGGATAATATCATTGCTTTGAAACTATATTTAATCCTTCAAAGAAACTATATTTAATCCTTCAAAGAAAAATATGTACACGTATTTCCATATCCATCATATATAAACAAAATGAGAAACTATATTTAATCCTTCAATGAAAAATATGTTCAACAAAAGCCTCCCATGTAAAAACATATATTACTCTTGAAATAAATATACTTAAATTTAGATTATTTGTATTTTAAAAAATATTTAATATCTTTTAAAAAATTTGGACTTTAACTTTTGGAAGTTTAATAATGGGTTTATAAGGATCAGAAAACACCAGTTCAATATAGATGAGATTATTAATAATCTCACTCCCATGATCTCCATGTTTAGTAAAACACAAACCGCGTAAATATAAAATAAATAAAACCTAACTTTATTCAATGTTTGATACACAATTTTTCCCTAAATTATAATGATTTTACATTCAACCTTAATATGAAACTGATGTGTTCCTCCCTCTATGGTGTATCCAAAAAATTATATAAATAAACTAATAATTTGGTAGAACCCTCCTGCAACCATAGTATCCTTGTACCTTGAGTAAACAAGGATGGAATAGGAATAGATCTTCATGGATAATTTGTATAAGAATTGGAAGAGATTAAATGAATAAAAACCTCCATCTAAATGCCTCATCTTGTTTATAAAGGCCTTAGTGGGACTCCATGAGCTTGTATGGAATTTTATTGTATGTTATGTAATGTATGTGAAAATGGATTTGGTTAAAACACTTTTAATATTTATCCAAAATTCATTTTTCATATAAATGTTTTTTAAATTGTCTCATGAAATGAAAATGAAAATGATAATTTATATGGAAGATATATGAATTTTAATATTTAACAATAGACAAACTTTGATAATAATCAAATATGATTCATGCATACCTATGAATTATGATATCAATATATCACATTTCATGATATGGAAAAGGATTTTCTGATACATTAATAACTCTTTTATAATTTAAAAATGGTATTGTTTTGGGTAATTATAGGACCATAGGCGACTTTCCGATTCACCATAGGCAGGTGTAAATGCTGGTGGATGGAATAAATATTGGTGGGGTAATATTTTTAAACTAGGAAAATCTATAGAATCCAAACAGGTCCCTACATAATTTTGGAATACCAAACAGCTACACACATTATGAGTATAACCAAGTATCACATAAGTGTGAGAAATGGTAAACAAGAACATGTGATATATGATATATGAAGTATATAGACTAAAATTCATCAAACCAGCAGAAAAACATCAAAATATATATCCAGTGATAAGTACTAAAAAAATTCAACACACAAACTAGTTAGGTAATCCAAATGTTTCCTAAAGACTCGAAATTGCATAGTAAGTATGTGAGACTATATAAAACCCACATATATATATATAAATTGACCATCCATATATGACATATGAGTCCAATGGTGAGGACGCTCATGTAAAAAATCTCTGAAAATGTGTCATGGAAATTCGTCAATCCACCAATTGGATCACTCTCTAAGAGACCAAAAAATTTCTATCTAGATACCATAATATATATTTAGTTATGCCCTATTTTCAAGAAACTTTCCCTTACCTAGGTCAAATTAAATAGGGTCTTAAAACATCTCGATAGGGCCTCACACAGATTCTATGTATGATTTATCCAGAAATTCATCACCACCCACCCTGAACAACCTATCATAGAATCAAGTGTATTTAATGTCAAAATAAATCTAGGGGAATAAATAAATAGATAAAATAATATCATTATTTACATACTATAATTCTTCTGGTAAATAACTAATATAATTAACTCCTTATATTGGGAGGGTCCATTCCTACTAAACCAGCATTGGGATCAACCCAAATATGGGATGACCATAATTGAAGCCATCATGAACCACTCATCACATCTAAGGGAAGTGGAAATGGTATAATACAGTTGTGTAAACTAAGCCAAATGTATGATTCAAGTAATGGTAAAGAGGCATAATGGATTCATGAAACTTTCATCCCACCTCATTCCATCAACCTATACATTGATGATAGGTGTACTTGGGAACATTTTTTATAAAATCATAACATACCGTAGTCAATCATATTGAACAAAATCCTATACCAAATCATGATCAATTATATTAATTGAAAAAACCAATCATTAATAACACATATAAATCATCAAATCATAAGTCTCAAGAATGATGGAAGCGATT
>CAUJRU010002666.1:0-68903 GCA_963277665.1 Viscum album
ACTTTAAAAATTCATTTGGAACATTTAATGTTGGTTATTTTTAACATTGTTAAACAACACAAATTTAGAAAACCTCTAAGTTCTATAAACTTGCTAAATACAGGAAATATTATTCTGAGAAAGCTATTCCGGAAATTTGGTTCTAAAAAATGAAACAAAATTAATGTTTATAAAGATATAGATTCTAAATTAAAGAGTATAGAATCTAACTAAGTCAGAGTATAATTATAAGGAAGTATAAGATATTTATACATTCTTTAACATACAAAATGCAGCGGAAACATGAAACATACAAGTAACAGTAATGAATTATTTTAACCCAAAGAGAAGGGTATCCAACAAGCTTGTATAAAGGTCCCTTGATTTATACATTCATGAAATTCTATCATACATACCACAAGTTCATCCCTCGATACGAAGATCGGAGTCTGTCATTCTATCCACGCAAGCCCTCAACTTCAAGGTAGTTGGCACCTCTGTCTTCCTCAGCAAAGAAGCCCTCAAACTTTAAGGTTGTCGGCACCTCTGTCTTCCTATCCCCGGATGTCCTCAAATGCACTCAGAAACATTCGAAGTCACATGAAGAAAATCTGCACGATGAAATGTTTGAACAAGATATTCAAACATTCTACACAAAGCTTGAGAGTTTATAAGATCCTATCTCTCTAGAAATCACACCCAAATCATGTAAGAATAGTTGTCAATGTTCAGTTGTGAAGTGATGAGCTCGTTCAAATGAGCTCCTATTTATAGGCATGGCTTCAATGTTTGGCTTCCTCCTCCAACAGTCATATTTTTCCTCGAATTCTGGAGGGACTTGTACATGTGTCACTCAAACAACGGTTTGTTAGAAACTGAAAGCATGACATCATTTTATAATAAAAAAAGTGTAACTGAAAGCATGAATTCATTTTAGTTATAAAATGGAAATCATTTTTTGTAATGGAAGGAAAAATTATTGTATGGAGTCTAACAAAAAATGTCAGAGTCTATAAAACAATGATATTAGTATTCTATTTTTCAGAGAATTCGTAATAAGAATTCATCACAAGAATTCATAATGAGAATTCATAATCAGAATTTGTCATTAGAATTCGAAATGAGAATTTGTAATCAGAATTCATCATCAGAATTCTTCATGAGAATTCGTATTCAGAATTTGTCATTAGAATTCATAATGAGAATTTTTAATCAGAATTCATCACTATAATTCATCATGGAAATTCATAATCACAATTCATCATCATAATTCCTAATCATAATTCATAATCATAATTTTTCATTAGAATTCGTAATGAGAATTTGTAATCCTATTTCATCATTAGATTTCATAATGGGAATTCAAAATCAGAATTCATCACTAGAATTCGTAATGATAATTCATATTCAGATATCATCATCAGAATTTGTAATGAGAGTTCGTAATGGAACTTCATAAAAGTTCATACTCAGAATTCGAAGTGGAACTTAATTAGAGTTCGTGGCCTGAATTCGGGTGGAACTTTATAAAAGTTTGTATCCAGAACTCCAATCCTAAAACAGAATGCCCCATATCTATGTATTATATGTTTCCATGGTTTTGGTTTCAAACTGAATTTTTAACTTTGAAAAATTATGATATGAGAAATGAAAAACAGATAGGGGTAAATTTATTTAGGGAAGGAAAATTTTCCTTAAAGATGTAAAACAAGGGTAAAATGAAATTTCCTTAAGATAAGGTGTTTTTGATTTTCAAAAACAAGAATAAAAGGTGAAGTCATAAGGAAACCTTATTGACTCAACAATCATCCCCATTTAAGAAGGAATGGAAAAGTCATAAGGAAAACCTTATTGACTCAAAAATCTCTCCCTTTTGGGAATGCAAAAAATTCCTTACGAAAAAGGTCTTTGAAAACATTTTTCTTGATTCGAAATAAAAGTGTATCTCCATTCAACATTGGAAATGATGAATAAGACTAACTCCCACTTAGGATTTGGAACACTAAGGATCGTATTCTATATTTTGGGAATGAGAATTATCATTATCATGAGTATGGAAATCTTCATAATGAGAACCCCCACTAGATAAACACCCCTTTACATAGGGATGTTTCTTAGTATTCTTTATCATTTATTTCCTTTTCATTAGTCCTTTTTTCCCTTCTCCCCTTTGTGATTTTCAAAATGAATTTGATGGAATGGAAAAAAAATATGGTACCTGAAATATTAGTTCAAACATCCAAACAAAAACATGAAACCAAAATTTCATTTGGATGGGAAAAAATTTACAAGGAAAAGGCTTCAACAAAAGATCGGATTTGAACAAATTTATCATTCCTTTTCCTTCTGCAATAGCTTCTTTGAAATTTTCTTAAAATTTTTCAGATTCTTGTGGTCTTCTTCAATTTTATTTTCCAAAGATTTGATCCTATCATCCCAAGCATTCAAAACATTAGCTTGACCTTTCAGAAACTCTTCTTTCTTAACCATATTTTCTTCAATTTCAATCCTATAATCTCTTTCATCCCTCCAGAATTGAGCAACTGAATTGAGCTTTCCATTAAGAACTTTTACTAATTGACATTGTGTTTTTTTCTCGATAGATAAGTTCTATTCAAAACTATCAGAATGATTGTTGATATTGTTATCTTCTGTTTCAAAAGCATCTTTAACTTCATTTTTAAAAACATCAAGATCTCTCATATCCTCAACAAAATTTTTGGACCAACTAACAATCTTTTTCAAATATTTTCTATGGGATTCAAAGTTGATCAAGAAATTCTTGTAATCAGTCTCATTTTTATAAATCTATCTGCCACCATGGATATATAATCCGACATTGGATTGAATCTATGCTGGAGGATTTGACATCTAGAGTCAATGGTTAGAAGGATTTGAATTTTGTCAACCAGCTTCTTAAAAGATTGAATAAAAAAATCATGACCCAAGGCTGATGATTCTGAATCTGACAGCTTTCTTAAAGAATGATCTTCCTGTAGCTTGACTAATGTCCTCTTTGAAGTTCCACCAGCTTCATTCATCATAGAAATATCTTTAGAAGGTGTGTTATTGATAATCACTTTTTCCCCTTTATCTGATGTTGGAATGGCTTCCCAAACCGGGGATTCATGTTCATTGTCTGACAACTGCACATCATTATCTTCATCTACCTCTTCTTTCTGATTTCTAGCCTCAACATCCAGGATGGATGAAATCATGATTCTGACTTTCTTCATCATACCATTTTTCAACTTCTTTTCCACGTTTCTCATCACCCTTCTTTTCAACCTTCTTTGAAGTGACAATCTTAGAGGATTAGGCTTCAGATGTATGGAGTGAAAAAATTTAGATGGGGTTCTCTTATCATGAAAATATTCAACTTTTATAGTCAAATCATCTGTATTACCACTCACTTCTTCTTCTTCTTCTTCATCTTTCACTTCTTCTTCCACTTCTTCTTCCACTTGTTCACCATCTTCCACAGGTTTTTCCTTAGCTTTTTCAAAATATAAGTTACTCTTTGTTGGAGTCACAGGTAATCCTTCTACCAAAAAGGATTTCAGAACAGGAATACTCTCAGAAACTTTCTTAGTGGCCTTTAACAAGGATTGAACAATTTCAGCTTCTAAAATCATCTTCTTCATCTTTTTCTCCTTGGATTGCTTCTTAAGGTATCTAGCAGTAGATTCTTTCAAGGCCTTCGCCTTAGCAGGATCCAAAACAAACTGTGGATCCCCTTCTTTATTTCTTTTCTTATCTTCCCTCCACTTGGCTACAGCTTCATCTTGGTGTGATTTCTACTTTTTGGGCTTTGGAGGTGTAGATTGAGATTCTTTGGCCTTGTGGGTTTTATTTGTTACTTCCACTTCCATTAATTTCCTCTTCATTCTGGATTTCTTTGATGGTTCAACTTCTTCAACATTTTTCGAAATGGCATATGCCTCACGCTCAGTTAGATCATAAAACTCAATTGAATTCTTAGAAAAACCAAACTTCATTCTCTTTAGGGTAACATCATAAATAAGCATCACCTTACAGTTTCTCGGCTCGAAACTGCAAGGGATCTTGAAAGATTCAAGACACCGAATAATGATCTTGGAGAAAAGGGCAGGATACATAATAATCTGAGCTCTCATATTCCCTTAATTGATATTCTTTAGCATAATAAGAATATGATTCATGAGGTTCAACAACCTTAGGTTTACCAAAAAATCCAAGATGTACATGTCACTTTTCTTAAGAGTGTCCTTATCACCCTTCCTTTGTAGAATAAGGCCTTGAACCCATAGCTGTAGAATCCAACTATTGGTAGACAGATGAGAAATCTTTGTGGTCTTGACATCTTTAATCCCAAGGCATTCTATAGCTGTTGCCTTAACGAAAATTCCTTTAACATCTGGCAGTTTCTAAGAATAGGTTTCTGCTTCCCCTTCATAGGACAGCCCCACCAAGCTAGCAGCTTTTGTGTAAGTGAGTTTACAAGTTCTTCCATAAGACTTGAAAGAGAATTTTTCTCTACCATCTTCTTTGAAAAAACATTTTGATTCATATAATTCTATAAGAAAATCTGGATACACTACATCCTGATCTCATATCTTTGAAGTGGCTATACTTTCCCATCCATTAAGCTTGATATTATTTGAAATAATAGAATCATACTTATTAAAGATGTTCAGATGTATCAACCTCTCCCTATACACTTGGAAGATTGAGATCACCTTTACAGTAGACATATCTTGAGAATAATCTTCTACAAACATCATGATTGGTGGAGTTCTACGGAATTTGGAATGGGCCTTGGTAGGGAGGCAGAGCTCTGAGACGCGAGAGCTTTAGAACCGATGTGGGACAACCATCGGGGGTCCCCTATATATAGGCATTAAATAGACGATTCATCTTCCCATTTCAATCTAACGGTTGAGAATTCTTATGAATTGATATGAAGGTTGAAATAAAATCCACAAGGAAAATTTGGTAGACTCCGATATTTTGAGGTTTTTTAAGAAAAAATAGAATCCATAAATTTGAAATAAAAATGAAAATACCAGCAATGAAATAATGACTATGAAAACATAAGACAGAAATCATTCCTTTCAGATTTCTAGGAAGTTTATTCATAATAGGTCATATTATTTTTGAGAAATTTAAAAAAAAATTAGTACGAATGTTTCATTACGAAAGTTTCCAGTATGAAAATTTCATTACGAAGGTTTCCAGTACGAAAATTTCTTTATGAATGTTTCTGGTACAAAAATTTCATTATGAAAGTTTCCATTAAAAAATTTTAATTACGAAAAAAGATTTCAAGGAATCAATACAAAAAAAATTCAAAGACTTAAAAATGAAAAACATCATTACGAAAAACATGAAAAACATCATTATGAAAAACTTGAAAAACATCATTACAAAAAACATAAAAAACATCATTACAAAAAACATGAAAAACTTATTTACAAAAAATATGAAAAACATCATTATGAAAATCATGAAAAACATCATTAAGAAAAACATGAAAAACATCAAACATATGTACTACCCCTATGAAAAAGAATTTTATTACTATAAAGAGATTGTTTCTACAGGATGTTAATAAAGGTTTATTACCTTAAAGTTATCATACCTAACTTCTATTTAATATATTAAAATCTATCAGAAGGTAAATATTTTTTGAAAATATCATCAAGTTGATCTTGCGTTCCAATAAATTGAAGAATGATATCTTCTTTTTGTGATCCCTAAGAAAGTGATGTCTAATATCTATGTTTTTTATAGGAGTGATGTTCAGGGTTTTTACTAAGGGAAATGGCACTTGTATTGTGACCCAAAATTTTTATTTTGGTAAAACTAATGCCATAGTCTATGAGTGTGTGTTGCATCCACAACACTTGAGCACAACACCTTCCATCTTCTACATATTAAGCTTCAGCAGTGGAAAGTGCTTCTGAGTGTTTCTTATTTCATGACCTAGAATCTAATGAATCTCTTAAGAAATAACAAGTTCCGGATGTACCTTTTCTATCCAATCTACATCCACTAAAGTCAGCATGTGAAAAAAAATCAAGATAAAATCATTTCCAGAAAAATAAAAAGGTCCTAAACCCATGGTTCTCTTTTAGTAGTGAAAAATTTGTTTCACTACCTTAAAATGAGATTTCTTAGTATTAGATTGATATCTGGCATATAAACATACTGAAAACATTAATTCTGGACAACTATCTGTCAAGTATAGTAAGCTACCTATCATCCCTCTAAATAATGTTTGATCCACTGGTTTCCCAGCTTCATCAATATCAATAGTATTTGAGGTACCAAAGGACTAAAAATACTCTTAGTGTTGTCATATCCATACTTTTTTAGAATATCATTAATATAATTATGTTAAGTTATATAGTTTTGTTTTAGTTTTTAAGAAATTCGAAAACCAACGAAAAATGTTAACTCACCCATCATACTTATTCAAACTCAGATTTCATTAGATCCAAAAACACATTAGTTAAATATTTCTGAGTTGAACCAAATATAATTTCATCAACATAGATTTGAAAAAATCAAAATAGTTTCCATATTTTTATTTATAAAAAGGGATGGATCTGCATTTCCCTTAACATAATTATTTTGAAGGAAAAAATACTACTAGTCTATCATACCAGTCTCTAGGTGATTGTTTAAGGCCATATAAAGCTTTGGTAAGTCTATAGACATGATCAAGATGTTTTTTATCTTCAAAGTCAGGAGCTTGTTCAACAAAAAAATCTTCATGAATTTATCTGTTAATAAAAGCACATTTCACATACATTTTAAAATGTTTGAAATTGAATAATGCTACAATGACATGTAGAATACGAATAGATTCCTGTCTAGCTACTGAATGATAGGTTTCTTCATATTCTATTCCCTCTTGTTAATTCTATCCTTTAGAAACTAACCTAGATTTATTCCTCACAATGATTCCATTTTCATCACATTTATTTCTAAAAACCAATTTTACAAAAATAACAGATGTTTCCTTAGGTGTTTCAACAAAGGTCCAGACTTTATTCATCTCGAATTCATATAGCTCATCTTTCATGGTTTTAATCCAATCATCATCACCTAAAGCTTCATCTGAGCTTTTTTTTCTAATTGGGAAAAGAATGCTATATGTTCTATTTCATTCCTTAACAAACTTCTAGTCCTTATAGGTTGATTTACATCTTCAATGATGCTATCACTGGGATGATTCATTAGAAAAGACTGATTTGGGTTTTGTAAATACTGTTCATAAACATAGGGTAGAAATTCTTATAGGGTAAATGTCTCAGATATATTTTCTTGATCATTTTCCTTATCAGAAGAATCTTCTATCAAGGGTTGATGATCCGTTTTTTGAAAACACATCTGAGGATGTAGGTTGAGGTCATTTGGAAACAAAGGGATTAGTATCATCAAATTTAACATGTACTATTTCATCAACTGTACAAGGTTTTTTTTAAAAAAATATATAAGCCTTAGAAGTTGTGGACTAGCCTAAGAAAACTCCTTTATTATATTTTGGTGAAAATTTATGAAGATTGTTTTTAGTATTCAGAATGAATACTTTGCAACCAAAAACCTTAAAGTTGGAAAGTCTAGGATTTCTACCATTCCATAACTCATAAGTAATTTTATTAAAAAAAGTTCTAACTAAAACTTGATTTATAGTATTACAAGCAGTAATAACAGCTTCATCCCAAAAAGGTTTTTCTATCGAATATTCACTCAACACGGTTCTAGTAATCTCTTGATGAATTCTATTTCTTCTTTCAAGAACACCATTCTATTGAGTAGTTCTCAGAGCTGAGAAGTTATGACTAATGCCTTTTCTACTACAAAAATGTTTCAAAATTAGAATTTTGAAATTCTTCTCTATGATCACTATGAATAGTTATCAAAGGAAGGTTTTTCTCATTTTTAGCTTGGGCTCTAATGCTTTTTAAATAAGAAAGATATTTATATTTCTTTTCTAGAAAATAGACCCATGTAAATCTAGTGTAATCATCAACCAAGACAAATACATAATACAAGACATCAATGCTTCCAGTCTGTGTAGGACCAAAGAGATCCATGTGCACTAGATGTAATGAATCCTTAGTTGAGACTTCAACGATTAACTTAAAACTAGATTTATGTTTCTTGGAATATTGACAAGGATTACATACTTTTGAAGAATCAAATATAAGCTCCGGTAGATCTTTAACTATTCTCTTCTTATAGAGTTTACACAGGTTCCTAAGGTTACAATGTCCTAACCTTCTATTCCATAACCATGATTGATCTTCCATTTCACTAATACAAGATAGATCTTGGATCCTAAGGTCTTCTATGTTGAATGTGTATACATTCTCTTTTCTACGGGCTGAGAGTATAAACTCATCCTTCGAATTTTTTACTAAGCACTTATCATTCCTAAAATTCACAAGGTAGCCTGCATCACATAATTGTCTTATGCTGATGAGGTTGTTCTTAATACCTCTAACATACAAAAAATTTGAAATCAATGTTCTTCCCAGATGAATGATGTTACCTATACCAATAATTTCTCCCTGAGCATTATCTCTGAAAGTTACTTTCCCTTCTTTCATCATGATAATTTTTTCAAAATAGTTTTTGTTACCAGTCATATGTAGGGAACATCCAATATCCATGTACCATGTATTGCTATTGGTACCTTCTCTATTTTCTTGAAAAACATGAAAAAGTTAGGTTTTCAGAATCAAGACATGCTTGGATCTGGAAATGTCAGAAAGCAAAATTTTTGGCTCCCTAATTTTCTTATAAAAGTAGGATTTATGAAATCCTAGGGACTGAATTTTGTTTAATGAACAATTTCATGCCTAGTTCCCACCACACTAACACTTACTGTAGAATAGAGCAGTTTGTGGAACAAAATAATTGTTGCTAAAAATCGGTTTAGAACTAGTATAACCAAAACCAGATTTATTACTTAAAGGTTGAATTTGAGAATAAAGATTATCAAAATTTTCTTTACCATGGGTAAAGTTTCCTAAACACATCATCATGGAAGAAATTTCAGATTTAAGTTTGATAACCAAGTTTTTGTCCTCTAAAACATTTGATTTTGAGCTAGAGTTTGGCTCGAAAACATTTTTCAAAGAAATTACATTTTCTAGATCTTTAGAATGTTTATCCTTCTCAGAATTTACTTCCTCAATATTTTTTGAAATATTTTAAAAATCAACATTTATCATATCAAGATCTTTAGAAAGATCTGATATTTCCTCAGTAAGAATAGTATTCCAGGTGTTTTCCTTATCAAGATTCTTCATGAGTTTTGAATTCTCAATCTGAAGGAGTTTAGAAAACCAAGAAATTACTTCATAGGTAGGTATAGTATTTTCTTCATCGAAATGTGATTTTTCATCAGAAGAGTTATAATATTTACGATCATTAGAATTTATGGAAGCATTGGTCAATGATTCAGCATTGTGTACCTTAGCCATAAAGCATTGATTTTCAATAGGTTGTCGGGATTTTGGACCAAGATTCTTCTGCCCGGAAGATTAATAATCTGATGATTCATCTTAAGAGTCACCACCACTGGCACTCTAGGTGACATTAGCTTTCAGAACTTTCTTAGCTTTAGTTTTTTAATAATTCTTTCTGTTCATTTCAAAATGCCTCTCTTTTCTTTATTTATTCTTGAACAAAGGACAATTAGGTCTTATGTGTCCATCTCTCTTTCATTTATAGCATGTGACTTCTGAATCTTTCTTATCTTTCATTTCCTTCTTCTTATACCTAGATTGGAAATTTCTCTGTCTAGCTATCTTGTTCATACTTTGAAAAAGATTTGATAAATCATTTTCTAAGACTTCACTCTCACTAGATTCGGATTGGACAATAACCTTATTAGATATGGACCAAGTAACTCTTTCAGGAGTCTTAGCTTTCATGTGATTTTAAGTTGTAGTAAAAGAAACACTACCATTCTCATTATTATTTTTTATTTTGTCAGCATCTATCTTCATTCTTGTCTCATGTTGAAGAATACTTCCCAAGAGTTCATCAAGAGAAATTTGAGTAACCTTCCTATTCTCATCAATAGTAGTTCTCTTTGATTCCCACTTATTGGGCATAATGTCTATGATGTTATCAATAATGGATTCATCATCTGCCCCTTTTCTCCCATATATTGTATGCTATAAACAATATTCATGAATCTTTATTTCACCTTACAAAGTGGTTATCCATAAGTTAAATTGAAATCATGATACTCAGCTCTGAGCATGGCTCCTCTAGTCTCAATTACTTTAGATGTACCAAAATGTGTAACCTCAAGATTCTTCCATATACAATTATCTACTTCACAAGAAGAAATTTGGCTATATATATTTCTAGTCATTGAACAAAGCAATGTATTGTGTACCTTATAGTTGAGTTGGTATTCCTGCTTCTCCTGGTTTATAAATGTTCTGACTTCCTTATCAGGAATTTTATAATCACCAGTAAGAATAACAAAATTATCTACCCCAGTATTGATAAAAAAGGTCTTCATTCGATCTCTCCAATACTCGTATTCATTACCATAAAAAATAGGTGGTCTAGTAGGATTTAGGTTTTCTATGGAACCAACATTGATTCCTACCATCATTAAGAAAAATCATTCCACACAAAAACATGTTAAAAGGAAAAAGTTTGTAACCAAAAACATTGTAATCAAAATGTTTGTAATCAAAAATATCTTCCTATGCAAGGAAAAGTAGAACAACAAAAAAAACTGAGTAAGGAAAACATATATGTGAGTATAAGTATTTCAGAGACCTCCTCTGATACCAAATGTAAGATTGGTATAGAGTATGATGTTTCCAACCACTGATACCAATTTTAGGATCGAAAAAAATATGAAGATGCTCAATATACAAGAGGGGTGGGGGTGAATTGTACACTTTAAAAATTCCTTTGGAACCTTTAATGTTGGTTATGTTTAACAATGTTAAACAATACAAATTCACAAAACCTCTACGTTCTACACACTTGCTAAATACAGGAAATATGATTCTGAGAAATCTATTCTGGAAAATTGGTTCCAGAAAATGAAACATTATGAAAGTTTACAAAGATATAGATCCTACCTTAAATTGTATAGAATATAACTAAATCAGAGTATATGTATAAGGAAGTATAAGATAGTTATACTTTCCTCAATATAAAAAATGCAGTTGAATTCTTGAAACATACAAGTAACAAGAATGAATTCTTTTAACCCAATGAGAAGGGTATCCAACAACCTTGGATAAAGGTCCCTTGAATTATACTTTCATGAAAGTCTATCTCACCCACACCAGGGTAATCCCTCGATACAAATATTGGAGTATGTCTTTCTATCCCCGCAAGCCCTCAAATTCAAGGTATTTGGCACCTCTGTCTTCCTCAGAAAAGAAGCCCTCGAGCTTTGAGGTAGTCGACACATCTTTCTTTCTATCCCTGGAAGTCGTCAAATGTACTCAGCAACATTCAGAGTTGTATGAAGCAAATCTGCATGATGCAATGTTTGAACAAGCCGTTCAAACTTTTTGCACAAAGCCTGAGAGTTTATAAGAGCCTCTCTCTCTAGAAATCACTTCAACATCCTGTAAGCACAATTGTAAAAGTTCGGTTATGAAGTGATGAGCTCGTTCAAATGAGCTCTTATTTATTGGAATGGCTTCAATGGTCGGATTCCTCCTCCAACGGTCATATTTTTCATTGAATTCTGGAGGGACCTGTACACGTGTCACTCAAACAACAGTTTGTTAGAAACCGAAAGCACAACATCGTATTATAATAAAACAAGTGTAACTGAAAGCACAACATCGTTTTAGTTAGAAAATTGAAATCATTTTTCGTAATGGAAGGAAAAATGAAAGTTCAAAGTCTAACAAATACTATTCAGAGTCTATAAAACGAAGATATTCATATTCTGTTTTTTAGAGAATTCGTAATCATAATTCATCATCAGAATTCATAATGAGAATTCGTTATCAGAATTCGTAATGATAATTTTAATCAGAATTCATCACCAGAATTCATAATGAGAATTCATAATAAGAATTTTTCATTAGAATTTGTAATGATAATTCTTAATCAGAGTTCATCACTAGAATTCATAATGGGAATTCGTAATCAGAATTCATCATCAGAATTCGTAATGAGAATTCGTAATCAGAACTCGTCATTAGAATATGAAATGAGAATTTGTAATCAGAATTCATCACTAGAATTCGTAATGGGAATTTTTAATCAGAATTCATCACTGGAATTCATAATGAGAATTCGTATTCAGAATTCATCATCATAATTCATAATGAGTGTTCATAATGGAACTTCATAAAAGTACGTACATAGAATTTGTAGTGGATCTTCATTAGAGTTCGTGTCCAGAATTCAGAGTGGAACTTTATAAATGTTCGTATCCAGAACTCTAATCCTAAAATAGAATGCTTCATATCTATATATTATATGATTCCGAGGTTTTGGTTTCAAACTTAATTTTTCACTTAGAAAAATTATTATATGAGCAATGAAAACAAGATAGTGGTAAATTTCATTAGGGAAGGAAAATTTTCCTTACAGATGTAAAACAAGGGTAAAATAAAATTTCCTTAAGATAATGTGTTTGTGATTTTCAAATCAAGAATAAAAGGTGAGGCCATAAGGAAACCTTATTAACTCAACAATCATCCCCGAGTATGAAGGAATGGAAAATTCATAAGAAAAATCATATTGACTCAACACTAATGGATCATGTTCATTGATTTTCATATGATTTATATATTATGAAATTCAATATTAAATACATAATTGAATATTATTATCTTTTATATGAAATATATGGTTTTCAAATATCATTTAAATATTCTTATACCCTTATTCTCATGGTACACTTTCATATGTTGTTTTTTACCCTTAGTGATCATCATATATCATCCATTCTTATGATTCAATATTCCATGTTATGAGTAAAATTTTTATTTTGGGTATGTCTATATAGGGTGATAGTTATGCGGAATATAGTTTGAGTGATTTAGTTCACATATGGACTATTTTTTATTTTTTTATTTCTCCCACATCCCAATACATTTACAATCCCCATATGTGAATTTGTATAATAGAATTAATGTTTGTCTAAAAAGATGTAAAATCTATTTAATGAAACCCAATGTTTAAATAGGTGGCATCAGCGGAAATTTTTAATTATAATTAAGAAACTAGTATAATAACACATTATTTAGATCCCTGGGGATATGTATATAGATAATTCTAATAATGAGTCAATGTGTAGGAAAATTTCACAGAATTTTGGAAAATGAATGAGCAACTGGATTCTAAATAATTAAATCCATATATAGATACTAAAATTTTACATGTATCTAGTATAGGAATACATATTTGTAATAACTCTAACTTGTTATGTTGAGATGGACTAAATCATTACATTCTATATGAAAATATTCATTGATTCATTACTATGTTGAGACTCACAGTGTATATTCATTCAAAATTCCCAAAATTTTCATAAATATGAGTAAAAAAGACGAAATTAAATCTATGTAAATTTATTCATTTAAGAACATACTTTTCAATAAGTAAATTCTTTATATTATAATCAATAAAATATAGGTTGTAATCCATGTGTTAATATATAAGTATGATGAATTCATTGGTACCTATATGGAAAATTTTATGGGGATTTAAAGTTAAGCTTATGGAATTATAATAAAAAATTATTGTAAGGTACATCAATGGTTTAATATCATAAAAGTAACTCTATGATGGGAATTTTCTATAACTCACTTCATTATCAATGAGGAAATAATTTGTTATTCTATAAAAGAATTAATATTGATTGGGGTTACACATCAATCCAATTTTTTAAATGAAATGAAAGATTGAATTAAAAGGAGACTATAAAATCCACAAAAAATGATGATGATATTTCCTTCATGCTCAATGTGGGGAAGGGATCATGTATGAACATTTCATAAAGGGACCGGTAAATGTTTTATGTGTTGAAATAAAGATCATTGTGAAATTGAATTCAAATGTAATGGGATGGAATCTCATAATTATTTGAAATGAGAAAAAATATTTGTAGAATGAAATTCCAATAATAATGCATTTAAAATTCATGGAGTATGTGACATATTAAAACCTATTCCCAAATCTAAAGTTTAATGATGATGATTGAAATTAGCAATCTTCTATGCTAGGATAAAAAGTAAAATCTCATGAAATAACTATTTATAATGAGAGGTGTGATTGTAATATATATAATTTTATACATCCCATCCATTCTAGATCATTATATATATTTTTTGACTTTCGATCAACTCATGAGTTCTTATCTAAATAATATTATAAGGGTATTAAGTTTCAGTACAAGAATTTTACATATAGATATTAATGAAACCACTTAATGTATTATGATCACATCTCAAATATATGATTCATTTCATTTTTATTTTTGTGAGCATCTTATTATGAAGAATCATATTATTATTCCTCTTGTTAAATTTATTATTTTTATAGGAATAGATTATATTTATAATCATAAATTAAATATCAAATTTAAAGGATGGAATGTAACATTTAATATTCGAACATAGCCTATGATATTATATTAGTGCAATGAAATATATGATCATATGATTGAAATATTATCCATGGTATAGATTTTGATTCTTATTCAAGAGTAGAATTTATCTCAGATGGTTGGGGAGAAACATAAAATAGATTATATGCCTTTTATCAGGACTTAGTATCTATATTTATAGAATAGTTCCCTATTATTCAACCAAAATGTGAATTTGACTTCTCAAAACAACTCATACCTTTTGACACACTAATTTTAATACTCAATATATAAGGGCCCCAATAGAGTTGAAGGATTTTTATACACAACTATATGATAATCCTGATAATGGATTCATTCACCCAATTACTTCACATTGGGATGAACATATTCCTTTTGTTAAAAATTTAATATTGATCGATGTAACTATGAATTAATTATCAAGAGTTTAAGAATATCACAACTATGAAAAATCATCCTCTACCCTGTATTGCAAACCACTTCGATTAACTGAATAGTGATCAATACATTTCAAATTTCAAAATTCATTCTATATATCGACATTTGAGGTCCAAGATGGAGGATATACCCATGAAAACATTCCATAAAGTGTATAAAAACAAGAAATATATACTGATACCATTCAGTGTTATTAATTCCATGATTATCTTCATGCATTTAATGAATAGTGTATCTAGATACCACCTTGATCAGTTTGTAACAGTATTTATTGAATATAATCGTATATGTTCAATAACATTCTAAAGAAATGATTTTTTAAAAAGTTATTGATCGACTAAATATTAGTCTAACTATTTATTTTGGACCTATTTACAATGAATAATTCATTCACGAATGTCTCTGGATGTTCAATTCTTGTTCGGAGACCAAAACCCATCTTTTAGGGAGAATTTGGAATCAGACACAATCAGTGTAAACTTTGTAGGCATGGAATATATTTGGATTTAACCATGGGGATGATATGATATTTTGGGAAAAGTCATATCGTATGGATGGAACATGATTCTCAGAATGTATGGCTTAACCTTGTGGGTCGACAACATTCTCTAGGTCTCCATGCATGGTTGGAACACGGTTTAGAAACCCATGTGGAAAATCATACAAAGACTAATATTTAGATAATGTTACCTATTTTCCCTTAATGATCTAATAAACATAACCCTTATTCCCTATTCTAAATTCCAATGGGGGAACCTCCATTTATCTCCCATTAGAGCTATTTGAATCCCTAATTAGGGGAATATGTGATCTTATTCATTCGGGGTCTGATCAAGCTTATGTTCATCATGTTCGATGTGCATCTGTATGTTGTTGAGTCCATTAGACCTGTTCATCAGTTAACTATCTCTCGAAAATGTTATATAGGTTTTACATTATATTCCATTTTTTAGATATACTCTAATATAGGCCTCTTTAGAGGCTGATACTGGTTAAGGAGAGTCATACGAATATGTAGTAGGTGTTCTATAACTCATTCCTTCATTTCCTTCTATGAGAAGATAATTTTTTATTAAAAACATATCAAGTACAACCTTTCCTCGAGGAGGGTGAAAATGGTGATGACCTATCGCATATCAGTTAGAAACAACCTTACAGTCATTGGGTAAAGATCTCGGACTGGTGTACCAAATCAATCATTCCCATGGCAAGCCTTTGTTGGCCATAGTGTCAGTTGCGCCGTTCCCCTACCTCCACGTGTGGATAATATAAGTTCTCTGACTCAGGAGAGTTATACATGTCCTAATAATATCAGTAAAATACCAAGGTACCATACCATCTCTAAGTAACACCCCAACCAGAATAGTTGAATCAGACTCAACCTTGGAAATCTCTATATTCAAGCTCCTGCAAAGTGATAGCCTGGTGTCCATGGCACGTGCCTTAGCTCCAATAGACGTGCCAACACTATAATAAACACTGAATTCAAAGAGAATATATCCCTTGATTTACCTAATAATCCCCCCCCCCCTCATAACACCATCTATACAAGATCCATCCACATTTAATTTAACATTTAAACGAGGGGAATTCTAGCATACCCATCAACTTTGCTGAATCCCTACACCTTAATGTGTGAAAACCCCTTGAATGAGCTTCATAAAAGAATTAGTATCCGACCCCCCCCTTTAATAATATCACCCATTTCCTCTACCATCAGTTAATCTCGTGTGAGAAGAAATCTTTGATAATGTTTTACACCATCTCTATCCTTATTCCTTACTTCCCAGAGAGTCCAAAATGCCACCGCCAAAATCTTACCCCAGAAATTGATTTCAGCCTCTGCAAATCCAGCATCTAAAAACCAAACCTCCAAGAAGTTTTGTAGTTAGACCCAACATCCACTGTTGTGAAAGCACTACCTCAATAAGTCCCATAACTCTCTCTCCCATTCCCCCATAATGAATACATGTTCAAATGATTCGATTTGAAGATAGATACAACACTGGCAACGAAATTCCAGAGCCACTCCCTTCTTCTGAATTTTATCCTTTGTAGTAATGGACTGATATCTACGTCTCCATACAAGAAAGAAAAATTTTATAGGAATATATTTACACCAGCGTTTGGAATTACACTTGTTGCAAATATCCTGAACATGTATCAAGTTCTTGTAATCACATCTGCAGAACATGCATGATCTTTATTTCGCAAACACACATTGATCTGATTCCCCCACCAGCCTAATGGATTTGTAAACTACTTTCTTCTCAGTGTCTAACATAGATTTCAGAAAGTCTGGATACCTGATAGCCTCTTTGAAAGTGATTTTCATCACCATACATCTTGGAAAATAAAGCTCCTTCCCTGCCCAGTTGTATGTCCACAGTTTGATGTCTCCCCATCCAACAATCCATCGTGCATGGTCATGAAATACCTCCACGTTCTCAATCTTGCATCATCCAAGATTAGACTATCACGACCCGTCCCCCGGGGCCCTTGACGTGACTACCCCTAGCCTACCTTGCATAGGCCAGGGGCTGGCGACTGGCACCAAAGGCGTAATTCCCTAAAAACTGGGAAGGCATATCCTTTATAACCAGTAAACACACACAACTGAGCACAAAGATGTATACAAAACACTAAGTAAAGCTATATAACAAATGAGTGCTGAAATGTAAAAGTGGGGGGAATTCAATCCCAACTGTAAAGTACAAGGAACTGAAAGTAAAAGTACAAGTACAGCTGAAGAAAAGAAAAGACATCTACTGGATCGTCCTCTGATGTTCCTACCTGAAGCATAGGTACATATGGCCTCCTCAAAACTCCACGTCCATCTGTATCCTCCAGGTACCGACAAACCATATGGTCCACCTCCAGGTACCGGCCAGTCCTGGTACCCTCAGCCTCAGTAAGCATTGTCTGTTGTCTGCATCAAACACAACAACGTGCGGGCATAGCCCTTGTAGGGGTGAGTATAACGATACTTCATAGGGACACTGAGACCCTTAAGGTCTCACAAAATCCAAAAAAAATAAACCACAAAGTATTAAATCAACAGATAACCCTACTTATGTATTTTCCCATACATATACCTATGTTATTAAGTAATCCATCTCTATCATGATTAAAACACAAAAGTACTGACACAGCACAACAAGGATTTTATTCACATTATCGAAACCTCGGTAGCTGGAGAAATCCTGCTCAATCGAGTCTAGTGGGCATGTCATGACACCAAGTGCGCTTCCCACTAACCTCAGACTGCTGAGGTACTCCTCCTGTCGAGTATCGTGGGTTTTCTACGTCGGACAAAGGCGCTCCCCACCGTGGGTCTGTTGCATCACCAAGCGTGCTCCCACTTGTAGCCTGCTGAGGTACTCCATCAGTCGATTACCATGTGTCTTCCGCGTGACCAAGCGTGCTCCTCCACCGTGGGTCTGCAGCGACACCAAGGTGCTCCCCTCTGGGATATTATAGTCACTCCGAGTCAAACGGTAAGTATTCATTAGGTTTTAGCCAGCTACTAGGTCTCCACACTACCCTCGCTCATCTCCGGGAGGATCTGATCCACGAACTACTGGTCAATATTCCATATATCACAAATTCTCTTAAAAAAGTATCTCAAATTTCCGCCATGTCATAGGGGTCTCAACGCAAAAAACGGCGCATCAATCTGATTATCGGTCTGTGATTTATTAGTTTTTTAGTCCTGGGTGCCCGATTGGATCCGTGCACGATCCAACCTGAATATATCTCAACTATACTCGAAACTCTAGAGGGTTATACTCAAAGGGACCTTCATGATCCAAGATTACCAGTGCCATTGACGGTTTTTCAAACAGACGTCTTGTTCCAAAGATATCTCCCATAAAAAAGTATAGGGTCATAGTGCGCCCTGGTCCGATCCAACCCGGCTAGACCCAGTGTGGGCCAACCTGGTTCGGATCACCCTGGTCTGACCAGTTGGGTCTGGCTCGACATGTTTGGTGGGGCAGCCTGTTCGGTTTGGCCCGGTCTGTGGGGCCCATCCCAAATGGCCGTGAGGGGCCGCGGAGGGCCCGAACGGTGCAGACCTCCCGCGAAGGCATGGACGGACCGTGAGGGCGCGGACTGTCCATGCGTCAGTGCGAGGGTGGTTCGGGACAGAAGGCACCGCGTGGTCGTCTCAGCCTAGAGGGTTCCATGAGGGTGACTCAGCCTGGGGCATGAGGCTGATTCATTTTGGAGGGTCGCGGCGAGGCCAGGGTGGTCGGGGCTAGTTTGGCTGGTGGACGGCGCAACCTGGGCGGCTCAGCACGGGCCAGGGCGGCTCGGCCGAAAGTGCAGAGACCGCAGTGGCAGTTCAATAGGGGTGCCGCGAGGGGGTTGCGACCGGTTCATCTAGGGTACCGCGATGGGTCACGGTTCTGGTTCGGCCGGCGGTGGCATGGAACGCCGCAGGGGCGGTGCAGGTGGCGGAGGCCGCGGGAGGCGCAGACATTGCCTTCGTTGCAGTTGGCACATTTCTATTTTTCGAAGAACACCAAAAAATAGAATGGAAGAGGGGTCATTCCATGTTTTTTTGGTCCACACCCTCCATGTCTAGGGTGGTATCATTTTTCTCACAAGAACAAAGCACAAAAACCCTCCCACAATGATTAATCCCAAAACCCGCAAAAGGAAAACATATTCGGATCAACTAGTTAGAAAGTTGGTCCATGTTTCTTTTTCTATAAGGGAAGAACATGGGTATATAAAATCATTTGAAAAAAAATCCCCTACCTCAGGTTGTTACGTCAACAGAGTCGTGGGGAAAAAGACGGAGTTGTCGTCGTTCGTCGCGTCCGCCACACACCTCTAATCCCAAGCTCGTGAGTGGGTTCGTTAACGATGATGAACAGGTAAAGTTGGTCGTCGAAACCATCCCATGTTGGTTTCCTCCATAATGTGCATTCGATGAAGAAGTCAAAGACGCTCGTCAACAGTGTTCTTCATGGAGGAAGTTCTTCGTTCTTCATTGGAGAAACTTTCTCCAAAGAGCTCCTCCTCTCCCAAAATTCCACCCAAAATGAAAGGTGTGCTAAAATAATAGATTTACCCATCTATTATTTTTTTGGAATGAATTCAAAAAGTATAATTAATTAATTTTGTAGTGTAATAAATTTAGGGAGGTGGTGACACAATTAATTGGTAGAGGAGGTCAAGAGGCTCTCTCTCATTAATGAGGGGAGTTGAGAGTTTCTCTCAATTAAAATGGGGGTTAGTCTCAAGTGGCCCCCACCACCATAATCTCTCATGGGAGGATAGGTTTGGGTGGGACCCACCACCATAACCTACAATGGGAAGTTAAGGTCTGGTGTTCCCCATACTTCTACTCCCACATGGGTGGTTACAACAAACAAAATAAAATAAAACGTTTGTTTATTTTATTTTATTATTTCCACGAAAAACCCAAAAACTAACATTCACACTTGACCAACTGTTGTTGAAGTGAGAGTCTCCTTAAGTGAATACCAGCACAGCGAGTTCAACGGTGTCCTCAGATTTCAATTCTGGGCACTAGTTAAAATGTTAGAGAACCCCACTCGTACGTTTACTGAACGTACCCGAACAAAACTTCAGAAATTAATTCCAGGAACTCTGGGTCTCAGAATAAGGCCCCATTAATTTTTGAGGACTCATAAAATTACAATATATTTTTAAAGAAATACATAGAAATTATGGGTCTTTACATAATCATCCTGCTGTTGCAATCAGCACATTCCCTCTAGTCCTCCCTGTATATATTTTTCATGAACCGTTTCCACAATGAAGGCTCATAAATCACCTCACATGGCAATCAGACCTTCATGGCATTCATGGTTTCAACCATATTCGGCAATCCAATACCATCCTATTTAATTGGTTTGTCTAGCTATTTCCAATATTCCCGATGACACCATCCATCCTGATTTTCATCCCACAAAAGGAGTTCATGATATTTTCAATTTTGTTGATCGTACCAATGGGGGTTTTATATTTGAGATAATATGCATTATAGTCGATGTCATAACCATTTTGATCAACGTTATCCTCCCTCCACGGGATAGGAATTTACTTTCCCTATTATAAATCCACCCCGTGATCCTATACAGGATTTCATAAAAAAGAACCTTCTTTATTCTTCCATTGAAAATTGGAGCACCAAGGTATATAATTGTAAATTGACATTGTTACATACCCATCACTTCATGTATGTCCCTGCAACGCCCCCAGAACATTTATGGAAAATAAACACAATACCTTTCCTATGGTTGACTCATTGCCTTCTCAACACACCATAGGTAGACATAATATTAATAAGGCCATCCACTGATCGTTTCATTCCATTAATAAAGAAAATAATTACATCAGCACACATGAGAGGAGAAAATAAATTGTTCCTTGATTTTTTTCTTGATGGGAATAATCTTCCCATCAACCAACCCATTGTGAATGTTCCATGAATGTGCCTCTTGGGCTAAAATGAAGAGACTCGGAGACAAAGGATCTTATTGCCTCTCCTCCCGAACTGTTTTGAAAAACCGAAGCCTTCCCCCATGAGAGAAATTGTAATCCATGGGAAAGCATATCACCAATAACATAGATCACAAAAACATTCATTGAACCCATATTTCCTCATCACTTTTATCAAAAAATCTTCATTCATGTCTATCAAATTCCTTATCCATATCCAATTTCACCATCTCATTGGATCCAATAATTTTTTTATTTAGATCCTCCACCATTTCTCTTGCAATACTGGTGTCTCATTAAATACATGTACCTTCCACAACAATGAGTTTCTCTTCAGAGACACTATTGGGTATTACTCTGCTCATTCTTGTATTTAAATGACTTGTGAGGATCTTGAAGACAATGTTTCATAAACATATTGGTCTATACTAATTAATTTCAATTATGTATCTGGTCTTAGGAATAAAAACTACCATTGATTCCCAAGAATCTCTATTAAGTTCTAATCCCATTATAAAATCCCATATCTCCCCCTTAACCTGCTCTCCAACAATCTCCTAGGCCTTACAATAAAATTCCCTAGGAAAACCATCAGTTCCTGGGGCGCTTTCCTTCTTCATTCTATGAATTGTTTCTCTGATTTCCTCACTAGTAGGTAGGTCTACCAAATAATTTATGTTCATATCCTCCACCAATCGAGGTATTCATTCCATGAAATCCATCTCTTCACTACTCCTTCTATACTAATATCCGTGGAAGGTATTCTGCTCTTCCATAAGCCCCTCAATTTTGTTAAGAGCAATCTTCCTTGCAACCTGAAGATCGTATGTAAACCATCCATTATAAAGTGTGATATTTATCTTATTATGAGTTCTTCATTACATAAATTAGGCTTCAAAATATTTCATGTTCTTATCCGCTTCCATTAAGACATAGTGCTCCAGATTTTTCTCTATTAATCTTCGGGATTTTCAAAATCTTTTCAGTGAGAATGTTTTTCTTGTCCACGAAACAAGAAAACATGTCATTCTCTCAGGCCTCCTGAAGTCTATCCCCCATATTCTCAATATCATATTTTATGTTTTCCCAGTTGAGGTACTCATCCACACAGTTTCCACCCCATTCTTGCAAGGCCTTTTTAAGCAGATATAATCCTCTTGTATTGTTGGCCCATGAAAATCCCTCCATCGGTTGTTCCCACGAGCTCTTCAAAACCTGTATGAAATATCCTTTTTGATTCCATCTTGAAGAATAGTAATACTTTTTACTCTGTGTCTCACTCTTTTGAAGTGTAACAAGAAGAGGAGCATGGTTTGACACTGATATGGACAAATCTGTCACTGAATCTTGAGCAAAGGATTCTAAACCTTGAATATTGGATGGGAAACAATCAAGCTTTCTCTATATCCTGCTCAGTCCATTACGGTTACTACACCAAGTTAATTTTGTCCAAATAAAACCCATATCCATCAAACCCATCTCCATAAAACCCATGGCTACTAGAAAATCCTGGAAGTCCTGCATTGCTAAACTTCGCGATGCTACACCCCATCTCTTCTTTGATGAAACTATAATAGTATTAAAATACCCACCAAAAAACATGATTAATTAACATGCTAAAATTTCTAAAATCACTGTCAAAGATTCACTCTATCAATATATACACAACTCATATTCACAAAGGTGAGGAGAACATCTGCACTCCTTGATCTAGCCCTTGTTGTAATATGCGGAAGAATCCACAAGAGCTCAACCACCTTCCACCGGACCCATATGAGTGTGAAGAGACTCTCGAAGGTGATACTAAGTGAGTAAGGACTCCATAGTTAATCTATCTAGATACAACTTCCTGGCCATGATTTCATTGGAAACTCGTTCTGGAAAAAGTATACCAGCAGAGTGAGACTCCTCCGTCGAATTTCATTGACACAGAAGAGTTGGAGACAAAAATTGCTGAGGAAGAAATCCAGTTGGTATTAGGAGGAGACTCCATGTTATGTGCCTTCATGACCTCTTGCAGAGGTGAAGAAACCAGTGAAACCAATGGGCAACTGACCGCACCAAATGGAATCAAAGGGGCCAAACCAGCAGCTTTCCCAGAAAACATACAGATAGAGGCAATACCAGGAAACTGAACCTCCCCCTCTACATTTGAAAAAATAGTAGTTATCCCCACCGACCCTTACCCCGTCGAGGTATTATTATGCAAACCAATAAAAACCTCTTTGAAAGACCACACTCCTAGATCCTCTGACTTAGTACCAGCCTCTGCAGATTTCAGAAGGCCAACAGGTGGTTCTTTACCAGATGACAACAACCCATAAAGCATAGATTCCACCGTAGAATCCTCCAACATTGTGACATGTGGCTGCAGACCAGCGGCCAACAAAGAAGGAGGTGGAGACATGATTGTAGAGCCAGAAAACATTTTTCCAAACAAGAGGTTTAGGTTCCAATATGAGATGATCATTATCCTAAATTTCCATCATTTTATAAATATCCATTGAGTTGCACAAATTTCATCGAGTGTTGTTTATAGAATTGTTAAGTGCTTCTTATAGTCATTAGAGAAATACTATAGAACTGTTTCCATATATGTTTTTTATTTTTTTGATTACTTCCATTATGTCGACCACCCCATATAGGCAGTTATTTTTTAATTTTGTTTTTGACACTTTGATCAACTGTTCTGGTGTGAATTGAGATTAAACATCTTAATGGTAATAATTCCTTTTTAAAATTAAAATTTAACAGATTAGTGGATAGTAACCTGATCCCTTCCCAATTTAACATCATATGGTATTCGATTCACATAGATAATTTATTGAAAAAGTAATTGGAAATTATGTTTTATAGGCATGAAATAGCCTAATTAAGGAAATACAATTGTTTGAAGTAGGTCGTAGAACCCCATTACAGTTATAGTGTAAGGTATCAGAATGATAAAATTTAAATAAGTAATAAATAAATTAATGAACAACATGGTTTCCAGACTAATGGCCCAATCAAACAAATGAAATCCATGGCTTGAACCAAAAGAACTCAATTAATTCTTTTGACTTAAATATAAAAGGACATAAATGTCTTCATGACCCCTTACCCATTCCACATTAAATAAATGAAAGGATTGAACAAAATGGTATTTTTTAATGATTATATTGCCTAATTAAATGAATGAAAAATGGTTTCATTGCCTGGAATGCCTTGAAAATTGTATAAAATACATGGTTTGATCATTTAACATATTAATTGAGATGATTGTGAAATGGTCTATTTGATTAATATAATTGAATGTAAGGTGTCCAATTTGATGTGGAAGAGGAAACCATTATAGGAAGGGCCTAACATGTGTTAGAATTTTTATTAACAAAGGAATTACCCAGAGCACTCAAGGATTCCATTCCAATTTGTGGATGGTATGGGAAAATTTCCAAACATCCATCTTTTATCAGTTATTTCCACATATAATGATTGTCGATATATCTAGAGAGTTTGTGCCTCCTTTTCATATTTCTATGTCATTTATGGAGTATTTATTGTAGTTCACCAATTTATATCATTTTCACCTCTTCCAGCATGTGATGAGCTTTTGTCTGCTAGACGAATCAAGGATAGGCTCATTTATTCTATCCATGCTCAATGTAATGTCTTCCACATACATACATTCTCTAAATGAACTAATAAGTACCTTATCAATGAGTACAACCTAAGGGATGGATAAAATACCCGAATAGAGGACTATTGTCTTGTCATGGGAATAGTTCTTCTAGTTGTAGGAAATATTCCCTTGAGGTTTCTTTTTAGGGTAGTGGCAGCCAGTGTATCTGTACAGGTAGCTCTATGGTGTTTAACCATTGCAGAAAATAGGGGAATCTGAAGAGTTATTATGATAGATACCATTTGGTGTGTCTGGATTATGGTTGAATGGGTCATAGGAAGTTATTCCTTCAAACATTTCCAATGTATTCTTTTAAAATATGAACCTCACTAGCTCCACCTTTATGGGATGATTCATTTATGCTATGTCAGGTGGGGTGTTAGAGTACCACATGAAATACTTGTAGTGGTGGCAGATCTGGACTTGGTAAAAGGAAACCTAATAATCAGTACCACTAGTAGAGTATTTTTGGTCATGGTAGAATAGATGTCACATAGGACAATGGATCAATCCATATGTATGAATTATATCGATTCCTAGGGATCACGGTGCAGGTCTATCTACATTACAAGGTACAATTTCAGAATCCTATTATGTTGTATCATCTTTATTTTATATAGGTTCTTCATACTCCTTATTTTAATTATCTGTCATTAGAACAATTGGGTTGGAAATACAGTACTGTGGTGGTGTTATGAACCAAGATAAATCATTGGGCGTGCTGTCTGTGGGTGTAATCCAATGTAGGCAATGTCCACTTGAAGTAGGCAGATACCCATTCTTGTAGGATATTTATGATCTTTAGATGAAGGGATTTTATGTCTTTCTTGGGATGGATTTTTTGGTTTTATATCACACTTTTATAGACTTCTGTCACCAATGGGTATTGTTTACATCACTAGAGGGTAGAATGTTTATATATAAGGGTCATTATGATGTCCTGGATAGAAGAGCATGACTGGATCATCGTGGGCATGGTTTTAATGGCCTCCATGATTAACAATCTATTCATGGAGTGTCATGGTTAGACCATGCTAAATTAACTCCAGTAGTAAATCATTACGTGGACCTCATTCCCAATGTTTTTATGTCTTACCACCTAAGTGGGAGGTTAATTTTTTTATCGCTCATATTCTAAAAAAATCTCTAGTATCCATTCCTCTGTACAAGATGGATTCTACTGATCTATATATGATTAAGTAGAATTTAGATGAATTGGAGGCCATTGGATTTTTATGCTCTAGAACATCTACTTGGGGTTCACCCATACATTTTCTAAAAAATTGGATGGATCCATTTTTCTATGTGTAGATTACAGATGTATTAACTAGCTTACAGTTAAGAACCAGCATCTACAACCTCAAATAGATGATCTCTTTGACTATATCTAACAAGAAATGGTATTCTCTATGATCATTATGATATCATGTTATCATAATATGTCATTAATCCCATCATACATACCTCATATAGTATACGGTATCATGTTTGGTAAGTATTAGTAACTCAATATGTCATTCAGTATTATGAACACACATTCCATTTTAATGGATATGATGAATAGGCAGTTCTAAACATATTTTGATTCTATTTTCATAGTCTTTTTGGATGGAATCTTTTTATATTATCACACTGTAAGAGACCATGATATGAACATTGCGATCATTATTACTACTTTGATTGAGAATTATCTTTATTCCAAGCCTCTCAAGTGAATGTTTTGGATTAAAAAGTTCATTTCATGGGTCATATTATCATACAATCGAGATTCTCCATCGACCCAAAGAATGTTATTGGTGTGTTTTCCTAAAATAACCACATGAACATAATTTATATGTAGAGATTACTAGGGATTCTTTAATTCTACATGAATATTATATAGGTATTATAATGGATTTATTCATCTCTTACAAGTCTCATAAATATGGGTGTTAAGTTCATTTGGTTGAAAGAGTGTGAGTAATCATTTATAGGGATGAAATATTGTCAGCTCTTAGCACCTATTATAGTTCTGCCAGAGTCATGTAGAGTCTATACATTCTTCATTAATGAATCAATCATTGTTCTATAAGAAGAAATGATTTAGGAGGATACATTCTTTTTGTATGGATTTCGGTAGCTGATGAATCATGTTAGAAGTTACCTAACACGCACTCTCAAGATAGAAGAATTTTTTGATTACTTTCATTGATGGAGACACTGTCGGTTGGGTGAGTTAATAGTGGTGTACTCAGACCACAAGTGACTCAAATATATCTCTTCAAAATGTGACTTTAATATCATATATCGAATATAGGAGAATATATTAAGTCATTATTTTTATAGTTTTCCTATATTTCTATAGAAGGAAATGTAGTCACTAATGCACGGAGTCAGAAATATTAGGCTTAGGTAGTATTGAAATCCAATGATGAATGTAAATTGTTTTTTATCCTTTTTCAGCTTCATATAGAGTTTCATGATAGTCATGAGTAGTGTTTTCTCTCATCTTTTATAGTAAATTATTCCCTATAGGATAAGGTGAATATTGTAAAATTTTCATATACGAAGGGATTAGTTCTATATTTGTGTATTTTAGGAGTTGTCCAACCTCCAAATTGTTCTGTGGAAAAAGAGGACATCTTGAGTATCCATGAACCTGTATGGGTTCCTATTGATATTAGAAGGATTTCATTAAAGATTTGCATGCTTCTTAGAGGGGTAGTTTATATAGAAATATCAAAAAAATGTATCAGGAAATGTGATTCTTGTATTTGTGTCCTAGGATGAAACATTATATAGTAGGCATCGTCACTAGGTGTTCCACTTGTCAGCAGGTGAAGGAAGATCACAAGAGACATGAATTCCCATTACAACCAATTCTAATCTTGGAATGGAAATGGGATTATCTTTCAATGGAGAAGTGGGATTACCTTGGTCATCGAATGGATGCAACACTTTATGGGTAGTCATTGGATGACTAACAAAATTAGCCCACATCATTCTAATCTAACACAATTTATTCGTTAATGAGATTCAATGATTGTTTGGACATGAGATCATAAAACTACATGGGGTCCGTCATACTATCATTTTAGAAAGGGATAATTATTTCACATCATGTTTCTTGTAGGGGTTGAATATGTATATAGATAAACAAGTTCATCTAAGCGTAACATTTCCCACTTAGACCGATAGACAATTGGAATAGACTATTTATGTTCTAAAGTAAATTCTCATAGAATTTTTCAATGATTTGGAGATTATTTAGTGAATCTTATACCTCTCATCAATTTTAAATATATTAACATCATTGATGTGACAATCCAGATTGTTCCTTTTGAGGCCTTATATGGATGGCTGTGTCATTATCCCATATGATCACTAGAGGTTGGTGAGGTTTCCCTGTTAGGTCCACATTTCATGCAAGATACTCATGGAGAAGGTTTAGATGAACAGGAGGAATATTTATACTTTTCAATATACAAAAAAATATTATGTTAATCACCGTCGACATACTATGTAGTTCTAGGCCGGTGATCATTTTTTTCTTTTGGGTTTCACCTAGGATTGTTCATAGACAATTGAAAATTCAAGGTAATATGAGTCCTCATTATGTAGGGTAATTTTTTAACATGGAAAGAGTCATTCAAATAGCCTATCAGTTGATACTACCTGAGATATAACATTCCATTCATGAAATATTCCACATTTCACAAACATTCCATTATCATTTCTACATGACTCATTGATTTTATCTTGAAGAATATGATCTTGATGCCAATGAATCTTTTGAGGAGTATTCTGTATGCATCATTTACTAGAGGATGAAGGCTCCCAAATTCTAGTATTTCCATATAGTAAGGGTTCTATGGAAACTCGACCATTTACTGGATGAGGCTTTGGAGTGGGAGGCTGATGCATGTGCTCAATGGCTGGAGTTATTCCCAAACATTGTTCACCACCCTTAAAGGTGAACTCATGGATGAGTTCCATTAATGGGGAAAGACTATAACAACCCCATTTTTTACTCTTGTATGGATACTTTTAATTATGGTCTTATTAATTATTTTGAACCTATTTCTGATTCCTAATGAGTTCCTGAAGGTTGTAAGGGTATCCATGGCATGTTTGAAGGATAAAAACCCATTTTTTAGTGAATTTAGTCAGGTGAATGGTTAGTGTAAACTTTGTTGTTAGTGTGGGTGGTTATATATATCCTTGAGGGTAGGAAAATTATTCAACCAAATCTATCTCACATGTTTGATGGATGGTTCTCAGACTGTGTGGCCTAACCATGTTGGTTCCCCTCTTCCTCCATTTTCCCATGCATTTTTTGCACATGGTTGAGAAAAAATTACATCCAGACCGTGAACATGATATTTTTTGGGAAATTTTGTATTTTACACATAATAATATAATTAACTAATATAACATGCGGAAACAGCCTACCACTAAACTGATAGCCGGACCGGTAGGCCACATAACCTCAATGGATTTTCCCCAAGCACCAGAAGCTTCCATCTAATAAAGAGGGCCTTGGGTGTGATAGTGGGGAAACTATTCCCTCATTGGTAGAGTGTAACATAATATAATAAATATTAAAAAATAACAAAAGAAGTAAACAACATGCAACTGAAACAAAATAGCATAAGTCTGATAGATAAATATCCAAGCCTCAAACCATACAAAAGATAATGAAGCATGAAATATGTTCTAATAAATCATTCAATACATGATACACTACAATTAGATAAAAATACAATACAAGAGCATATATAGAAATAAATCTCAGAAGAATCACAGGCCTCAGCTTGGTCTCATGCTCTCATCCTACTAAGTAGAAATCAAGTACCTGTATAAGACAACTTCCCCTTATTAACACAATAAATCATATAATATTTTTGGGCCAAACAACATGTCCAAAAATGGTTGTGAGGATAATCCTAGTGGGAAACCACAAATGACTTGTACCTAGTAGTCAGTGAATATATGAAATAGTAGTAATAGAAAATAGAAACTAGGAAGTACTCAAGTAAACTATCCATTTATTCTATTTATGTTCTTTAGATGTTCAGTTCCATTTAATTGCAACTATATCAAGATTCGGACTTAGCCTACCAATCCCCCATATAGAAGTAAACACATTATATGTCTTAGATGATCATCTAGGTAAATAAGTGAAGAATTAATCCACTTTTGTGATTTGGATTGGCAGACGTGTCATATGTCAATAAATTTCATTTAATATGTTCTATGAACAATGGTCTCAATATCCGGCCTAGGATCATCGACCCTCGTACCAAAGTAACTGTCAACACTTGACACAACCATTCAAAATTTATGCATATCATTATTTCAGCATTTAACCATTTTTTTATTTTATAATAGAGCCTATCATAGGTATCCCTTAATGGATCAATGATTCTATCCACATTTATAAAGAATACTCAATAATCCTGACCACCAAAACTATGGATTGCTCACGACCCTTAAGTAATTAACCTCTTGAGTCTGTCTATTTCCTTTTAACTGAGTCAGTAGTTCACCAAGGTAATAAAATAGTAATTAGCCACATGAGCACAACCTTGTCTTTTAACCCAGAATATGGCTCTCCCGTTTCTAATTACCTCTTTCAGTCCTTTATCATTTCATTTCAAAAGTGACACATGTGTATTAAACTATCACGTTGCATTAAACATAGAAAATCATGTGGAAAACTTACATAGCATCAAACACATTCAAATTAAATTATTACATGTTTTTAATCATAACAACTCACTTAGGAAATTTATATAGTAGAAAATACATGAAAATTAAAATATTACATGGTTATAATCATAAAAAATATTGTAGGAATTTCATATAACAATGTATAATTATAATAAACCACAAAAAGGGAAGAAACAATCAATCCTAAATTGAGTTATTTCCAAATGTATAGAAACTAGGAATGCACCCATGTGGTGTACCTAAATCAAACAATCAAAAATCACATGTTTCAATTTGATATAATCAAATACCTAAACATCATTATGAATCAACATGTATCAATTCCTGAGAAAAACAATACACAAAAATGGTCTCAGATCAATTTTTCACATATAATAAACTCTACATTTAATTAAATGCACAAGACCACCTACCTCGTTGTTTCATAACTGATATAATCTAATGGCAGCTCTTGAATCAGCCATGAACAGTGTAGTTCTATAAAAAAAGGTAAATAATTCATCAATAAATAACATTCTCAAGAATATAAATTATCAAAAATTCCTCAAGGGGATGAAATCTCTTACCGAGAGGAATTAACCGAGACTGATGACACTTGAATCGGGTTTTAGACGATGTAACAGGAGAAGAGTCGAATCCTGCGGCTCCTAGTTCCCACCCGACAGCTGTTCTACCCACGAGAATATAAAATAATGATACCGATAGAGATAACTGTATATTTAATTCATTGATTTAATCTCTAAAAATTGAACAAGTTGAGTTATTTTCATCAATTTTTGGATTTATGATGTGTTTTGGGATAAACATGGAAAACTGCTTAATTTGGAAATATTGACTAATTTTAATCACTTTGGTAATTCACGTATATATTTTAAAATATAAATCCAATTGATGAGATTAGTTTTTTATTGGGTTTCTATATATATTTTCTACGACATTAATGTTTTTACAATGATTTTTTAGCCATCGAAGGCTCCTAAAAATCAATGATTTTGTAATATTATTCTGGACAAACGCGTGGACCCCAACTCAAGGATTTCGTCATAAATCGGTAAAAATAAATCCAATTGAGGTTATTCCAAATATAATGTAAATTAATTAAATGGGGAGTTTTTATGTTTAATATTATGATGATTTACCTTCATTAAGGCTAGCCATGGATTCTCATATTGTGGGGAAGGAAAAAAGAAGCATTCCTCTAGAATAAATTCTCATCTTCAATTAGCCATATCACATAAAACACAGGGGGGATGAGTACGAAAATTTGGGATGATTATTAAAATATATTTTTTAAGATCTTTCAAAGAGAAAATATTCCATATTTCGGCCATTTATTGGGCCTACCATGGTAACTTCTTTGGTGGACAGAATCTGCAAGAAATATTAAAGAGGAATTATAAAGATCATAAATTTGAAGACTGGAGGATGGCTACCACTTGGAATATATATAGAGGAGTTGAACCATTCTGATAGGAGAGTTAGAAACCAAAATCTGAGATGGGAGGATGCCAAATGAAACTCGTGGAAATTCTCCATCAATATAATTCTGTTTCATTCTTTTATTTTCATTACATTAAAAATGTCTCTCCTTTTCCACATCAGCTCTCTTACCCCACCCATTGAAGGGTATTTTACATTTAGTGATCAGGATTAGGGGAGGATGGACCTATGTTTGTGCTTGAGTTATTGTTCTTTAAATGAATCAATTTCTTCTCCCTTATTGATTTTTTTTCAATTCATAATTCAGTTTTAAATTCCAAAAGTGGTTGTGTTAGGTTTTTAATCTGAAATTATAATTTTCTTGGGTCGATGATCACATCTCCCTCCACAAAATTCTAATCTGTATATGATGGAACAAGATTAGGGTTGGGTGGTGACTTCTCATTGGTAGTCAATCATGTGTGTAGGATTGTGTGTCAGAGTATTGGTTTATTAGGGAATAACTATTTCAAGCCAGGTATTTCTCTAATTAATCAAGAAACCTACTACAACCCTAAATACATTGAATGTAGGATAGACCAATCAATGGTTTTGGATAAGAAAATTATCATCACATTCATCTGAACAAGGTAGAGAGTTGATTTAGTATATGGAACTCTCTCTTAATAGTAAATGAAAGAAGAAGAGATAAAATTTTGAAACCATGATGGCACATCACTAGGTCTAGGAGAACCCAGTCTGATCACCATCTTTATCATTCGATGACCTTAGTCAATTAAATTTGATTGATTCTATCATAGTCATTCAAATTAATTAAAACTAAACCTTTTAAAAAAAACTAAAAAAAACTGACAACATTGTTTTGTGTGTACTTTTCTTCGAGAGACTACCTAGGATCAACTGTTGTACTATACATAGGTAATAAAAATATTCTTTTGCCACACCCCATGATAAGTGTGCGACAAACTTGGGGCCGTTTCTAGGGAGGTAGTTCCTAAAAACCTTTTTTTCATAAAAATCTCTTTTGATTGACCCGTAGTTAAAATAGCAATTTATTGGAATTCGATTCCGAAATTGAGAGCATAATAACCAAATTGAGAAATCAAAACCATACAATTTTTTTTTGAAGAAATCAATCTCACAGATTCAAGTGATACAATGGGTGAATAATTTTAACCAGTAATAATGACTTTAAATCCCAACTGAACCCTAAGTGTCATCTACGCACCTCAATTTGTCAATCAAAATTATCGACTTGCAGTTTCGACCTTATAAAATGATTTTGAACTAAAAATTAACATGATCCAAGTGCTTCCTAAGTTTCATGGTCATGCAGGTGAAGACCCGAATTGACATATCCAAAAATTCACCTATGTATGCTCCAGATTCAAACCTTGAGAAGTCATGGAAGAGCATGTGAAGTGGAGGGAATTCCCCTTCTCACTAGAGGGAGTAGTGGAGGAATGGTTGTACAATTTGCAACTGAGGGTATTTCGAGACTGGGAAGATCTAAAAAAATGCTTCCTATAAAGATTCTTCCCAACATCCCAGAGCAATGCAATAAAAATAAGATTTCTATCACACATCAATCAACTAGAGAAACCCTCTATAAATATTGGGAATGTTTCAAGAATCATTTTTCATGTTCCCACACTAAGAAATAAAAGAGGAAAATTTCATGTGTGCTTCTACCGAGGATTACTTGACAATGATAGGAATCTACTAGATGCCTCATCGGGAGTAGTCCTCATTGACTAATCACTTTCATATATCTGAGTTCTGATTGAAAAGATTGCACAAAATTCACAATATTTTGGAACTCGAGGTACGATCACCAGAGTAATCCATGAGGAAAGATAATTTGATTTAGTAAATTTAATTAGAAACAAAATGGGTGAACTCACCAGGTTAGTGCGATAGATAGCTATGAACCATGTCATGGAACAAGACGGACCAAATCAGGTGTGTGGATTATGCTCTTGTAATTATCATTACTCTGATCAATTTCCAGAAGTGTAGGGGATATAAAGTTATGTTATAGCCTATCAACAAAGGCAATACCAGCTTCAAACCCAACTAGGGTATGGGTTTCAACAGAACCAAGAAAGAGCACTTTTTCAGTAGCAATATCAGAACCTAATAGCATTCCAATAACCTTATAATCAACCCTTCCAACAATAAAAACATTCCAACTGCAACCTTTCCAGTGGATGAATTATGAGTAACCATCAACAAGTGCATCAACAAATGAAGATCAACAATTGGAG
Source organism: Viscum album (assembly GCA_963277665.1). Classification (NCBI taxonomy): domain Eukaryota; kingdom Viridiplantae; phylum Streptophyta; class Magnoliopsida; order Santalales; family Viscaceae; genus Viscum; species Viscum album. The sequence goes on from CAUJRU010002666.1 coordinate 34,583, forward strand.
ACAAGTGTTGTAGGAATATAAGATAAAATGGACAAGATAACTAATCAATTTGCATGAATTATGGATGCTCTCACCAAGAACCAAGGTAATCTTCCCGCACAAACAAATCCCAATCCAAATGATAATGTTAGGGAAATCACCACCTGAAGCAGGAAGGGTCTCATACCACCAGAACAATGTGAGGAGGATAATTCCAGGGAACCTCTTGAATCTCATCCTATCCAACTAAAATATTGAGTCAACAACAAAGGAGGAAGAATAATTGTTTTGAAGGAAAAACTAGAAACACCTTTGAAAAAACAGAAAATGGAGAAAACGGTTATTCTAGCATCATTCCCATCTACATTGGTTGAGTCAAAGAAGGCTGAAGAAGTACTAATTCAATGAGAAATTCAGGAAACATTTGAGAAAGTTGAGATTAACATCCCACTATTGGATATAATTCTACAAATTACTAAATATGAAAACATTCTGAAGGATTTCTACACTAAAATAAGGAGGTTGGAGAAAAAGAAAGAACCAACTTAGGAAACCAGTGACTCAGCATTGATCACACCACCAATAATGAAAAAATGACTATATCTCGGGACATTCTCTATTCCCTTCACTATCGGTTCATTAAATTTTACAGATTCACTATGTGATCTCGGAGCATCAATAAATGTGATGCCTCACTCACTGTTTTCATCTTTGTAGATCGGAGAACTAAAACCAACTTGTGTGGTGGTGCAATTAGGAAACAGGTCCACAGTTTTCATGGTTTATGTCATTGAATATGTACTTGTAGGAGAGATAGGATTATTCATTCCATCATACTTTTATGTCCTTTCCATGGAGGAAGACTGAGCACTATCCCAATATCCCATCATCCTAGGGAGGACATTCCTTAAAATATTTAGGACGATCATCAACGTGCATGAAGGAACACTCACGATGGAGATCAGAGATAGTACGGTACACTTCAACACTCTTAATATGATGAAACACCCATCCAGCAATAACTCACTTTATGCGGTCTGCCATGATTAAGGTATAGAACCAATTGAAGACTTTTTATGATTCATGACTTTTTATCAGTAAGAGAACACTTTTCATTTGAATTTTATAATTCCCATGAACCTTAAAATTCTAATATCATGTTGGAGGATGTGGTAAAATATAATTTTTTAGATGATTTTTTAAAAGGAAGTGAGATTATACTAGAGAATAAAAACATAGAAGTAGGAATCCTAAATGAAATGTCATCCCTTTAACTACCCCCATGTATTGAGCTGAAGCCTTTTCCTTGTGATTTACAGTGTTCTTACATAATGGAATGTGAGAACTTTCAAGTAATCATTACCAATAACCTATACCATTCATATGAACAAACATAGATTGACCTTTTCAAAAGGAAGGTCAAAGATGTTGGAGAGAGTTTAGGTGATATTACTGGAGTAAACCCTAAGGTATGCTCTCATACGATATTTTTAAAAAGTGATTCTTGACCTGTAAGACAACCTCAAATAAGACACAATCTGACAATCATGGTGGTTGTTAAGAAAGAGATAGCTAAATTATTAGCAGTTTATATCATTTACACAATATTTGAATCTCAATGGGTCGGCCCAATTGATGTAGTCCCCAAGAAAATCGGCCTGAATTCTATTAAAAATGAATGACATGAACTAATCCTGATGAGAGTACAGAACAGCTGGCTAGTGTGTATAGATTACAGGAAGCTAAATCATGTTACTAGAAAAGATCACTTTCATATTCTGTCTATTGAACAGATTTTTGAATGGTTAGATGTAAAAACCCATTACTATTTTTAGATGGATTCTAAATATTTTTTCAGATACCAAATGCACTAGAAGACCAGGAGAAGAGAACCTTCATGTGTCCTTTTGGAAATTCTCCAACAAAAGGATTCCATTTGGGCTATGCAATGCCCCTTGTACATTTCAATGATGTGTGGTGAGTATTTTCAAGGACAACATTGAGGACTGCTTGGAGGTGTTTCATGATGATTTCACAGTATTTGGAAATTCATTTTATCATTGCATAGGAAATTTGGAAAATTTATTGAAAAAATTCTTTAAAATGAACCTTGTCTTAAATTTCAAAAATTTGAATTTCATGGTTGAAAAAAGTGATAGTGTTGGGGAACATAATTTCAAATTATTGGATTGAGGTTGATAAATCCAATGTTGATGTAATAAATTCTTTTCCATATCCAACTTGTGTCAAACATTTTAGATCCTTTTTATGGCATGCATGATTTTACCGAAGATTCATCAAGGATTTTAGTAAGGTTTTTCTCCCTATCTCAAGATTACTTCTAAAGGATGTTGACTTGAATATTTATTGTTCATCTATGGAATCATATGATAAATTAAATGAATGGCTGATAACACCGCCAATAATGCAGCCACCAAATTGGGATTACCCTTTTGACCAACTTTGTGATGCATCCAACCATGTAGTGGGAGACGCCCTATCACAGAGAATTGACAGCAAGCCTCAGGTCTTCTCCTACGCATCAAGGAACTTAGATGAAACAGAAATAAATTACAGAACCACTAAGAAGTATTTCCTTGCAGTCGTTTTTTCACTAGATAAATTCAGATCATATCTTCTTGGCAGTAATGTTGTTGGTTTTTCTGATCATGCATCACTTAGGTACATGATGAAAAAGGAGGATGCCAAAACATGATTGGTGAGATGGAAGATACTATTACAAGATTTCAATTTGGTAATAAAAGATAATAAGGGGACCGAAAATCAAGTGGTTGATCATCTTAGTCGACAACCCTACACTGCAGAAGCAAAAATACCAAACCAGAACACACTTAGTGATGAGATTCCTGGGGAACAACTCTACATCAACAATAGTGAAGTTCCATGGTATGCCAACATTTTCAACTATTTGGTTACATCGCAGGTACCCTTACCTCGAATCTCTCATCAACAACATAAGCTTAAACATGAATCAAGATTTTATATTTTCCAAGATCTGCTTCTATGGAAAATCCATAATGGTCAAATAATAAGAACATGCTTACCAAGAAGTCAAATTGAATCAGTGTTTGAATTTTTTCATAAATTAACCTATGGAGGCCACTTTGGACCTCATAGGACTACCCAAAAAGTTATAGAATCAAGACTCTACTATCCCAAATTTTTCAGGGATGAATATGAATTTTTTAAAAGATGTGAAAAATCCAATTTTCTGGTAACATATCCTAATGACATGAAATACCTCAAAAACCAAAAACCTTTTGTGATATTTTTGAAGTGTGGGGAATAGATTTCATGGGACTATTTCCAATGTCATTTGAAAATTCATATATTCTTTTGGCTATAGAATATGTTAAAAAAATGGGTGGAATAAAAGGCAACCAAAACTGATGATGCTAATGTTGCCTGTGGTTTTTTTAGGGCTAACATTTTTTGCAATTTTGGGTGCCACGAGCAATCATCAGTGATCAGGGAACCCCTTTCTGAAAAAGGAAAAAGGATGCATTTTTTAAAATTAATGGGGTAATTCATAGAACATCCACCCAATACCATCCCCAAACAAAAGGAAAATCAGAAGTCTCCAATAGAGAAGTCAAATCCATTTTGAAAACACTGTTAATCCTAATCGGAAGGACTGCTGCAAAAAGTATGATGATGCCTTATGGGCATACAGAACAGCCTAAAAGACACTGACAGGTATGATTCCCTATTGATTGATCTATAGAATGAGTTGTCACCTTCTTGTGTAGTCGGAGTATAGAGCATACTGGGTGGTCAGAGATATGAATCTTGACCTAGAGAAATCTAAGAATGAAATAATGTTACAGATCAAGAGGTAGAGGAAATCAAAAGAGAATATTTTGAAAACTCAATGATTTATAAAGAGAGAACAATTATGGCCCATGAAAATATGATTCAACCAAGAAAAATCAACAATGGAGATCACGTGTTACTCTACAAATCTAGACTCACTCTTATGCCAGTAAAACTTCATTTCTGATTGAAGGCCCATTTACTGTTATTCATGTATAGACATTTGGTGTTGTTCATATTAAAAAGAAAGTAGGAGGAAACCCATTCACTATAAATGGGTAGAGGCTGAATAACTTCCATGGGTCTGTACCTTAAGAACCAATGGAGGATATCTCACTCCTTCGCCCTAAATACAAAAGTAGACCTACCAGGTTGCATCATTCATTTACACTTGATTTAATGCAGTAACTCCATCTTTTTGACACTTCCACAAAAAAATACATTTACATGTATTGAGGAAACTTCATCAATTATGTTTGGGGGAGGGAATCGTGTAGTCTAGTATTTTTTTAAAAATTTAATTTTTCTAGTTGACCCATTGACATTAAACAAGGCGCTACTGAGAGGCAAGTTGTGTTTTTCCCCATTGTCCACTTATCCTCTGGGTAATATACTAGCATGATTGAACATGTCTGCACTATCAATTGTTTTTATTCTTATATTTCATGTCCATTAATGAAGATGCTGAAAGGAAAAAAAATTCAAGCCAATGGACAACCCTCAAGAATGGCGCAAAGTATGAAACGAATCTACTGTGCGATTACACGTTATGAAGATAAGAATCCATTTGAAAGGGGAGTAAGAGTTTCAATTCTATGTTATACAACTATATTACCTACATTGTTAGTCATTTAAAGCGTTAATTATAAAATGAATGACCATGCTTGAATTCATGTTTTACTTGACTTGTCTAGGAGATAGGAGTTTTATAGGAATCTGTTGAATCCATGTTTTAGATTTCAATGTTAATGAGATTGAATGAGTAAAATGGAGAATTGGATGATTAAAGTGAATCATGGATATTGAAATAAGGACTCAATATTTGAGGGACTTATCTGATTAATGTAAACGAAATTTCCCTAACATTTTATATATTTTGAATTTCTGAGATTCATGTGAATTAAATTTTTATTATAAATCATTCCATTAGTGATTGTCTAATATCTTATTCCCATTCCAAAGAGAAATTCTAGAATAAATATTTTCTATTTTATCTTGAGCATATTTCATGAGTGATCTTTGGACTTTCCACCTGCCAGAACTTGTATTAAAACTTTTTAAAGATATGACTGTGAAAAAACACTTTTAAAATGATTTAGGCACTACTTTGTCTTGCCACATATTTACCTAATACCCACCCTTACATTTATTTTTTTAGACTATATAATCCATCAATTTAGTTATAGGATTAATCCACATTACAGGACGATTTTTCCTTACCTACCAACTCTTTTATTATTTTGGCATAGATATTTCATGTTTGAGTGTGGGGGAAGGTCATTTCATGTGAGTTCCTTGGGATATGTATCATTTTTCGGTGGTTTAAGGTGTGCATCATCATTTTGGGAAATTTATTATTTGAAAATTGGGCATGAGTCATCATTACATTATACTTCTCTCATTTAATCCAGTTCCCCTTAAAAAAGGTGAAAATAAATTGAAAATAAAGTTGTGCCTGTCTGGAGATTTAAAAAAAGATAAAAACAAATTTGTGCATTTCTGGATCACAAGAAAAAATATATATAAAAAAGGGAGAACATGGATGATATCATTATTTGTAATCATTTAGTGACTCATATCCATTGTCATAAAAAGTGGGTGGTGTTGTGTTTCAAATTATCAAGGGGATTTGAGTGGGGATCATCATGTGTTTTCACTTGATTAATCATGAATTTTACTTATGAGTAAAACATCATACTTCTAGCCTTAAATTATTCCAATAATTTACCCACAATCCTTAAGCCACAGAGTCATTTGAACCTTTATTGCATGTCCTGATGATTTTATGTTCATTTGTCTTTACAAAGTGGAGAATGTAGTTCCTTACACACCTATGGAGAAGGATCATGTACTCATGATGTGATCATAAATCCACATTAATTTTATCATGAGTTGTGAGGTAAAATATTACAAAGAGAGGGTTTTCATGATTTTGCTTGTTTAATATTAATAAATTGAGAAGCATGAATGAATGAAATGAGAAGCTCCATCATTTTTTAAATGGGAAAAGTAAAATGCAAGAATTTATTGTTTCTTTGAAAAATCAAATTAAATTAATATTTATTGTGTAACTTGAAAATTTTAGGTTACATTGATAATTTTTTTATTTTATCACATTTAAATTTGAAAATTCATAATATTGGTGCCCTTTGAATTCCATGTTGACATTTTATGGTTAAGGACAAGAATAGTTTATGTCTGGGGGAATTGATAGAGATAATATTTTAATTAATTTTTTATATTTAATTAAATTATTTAATCCCTAAAAATTGAACAATTTGAGTTATTTTCATCAATTTTGGATTTATGATGTGTTTTGGGGTAAAATTGGAAAACGGCTTAATTTAGAAATATTGACAGATTTTAATCACTTTGGTAATTCAAGCATACCATTTAAAATATAAATCCAATTGATGCTATTTCTTTTTTATGGGGTCCATACATATATTGGATACATCTTTTATTTTTGTACCAAGATTTAATTCAGCCATCCAAGGGTTATAAAAAATAAATCAATTTGGAAGATTATTCTGGACAACCATGTGGCCCCCACCCCAATGAATTGGTCATAAATAGGTAAAAATAAATTTAATTGGGGTGATTCCAATTGTAAGAGAAATATAATTAAATGGGGAGTTCTGCTATTGATGAATAAGATGATTTGACTTCACTATGGCAGCCTGTGGATGCTCTAATTTTGGGTAAGGAAAAAGGACACATTCCTCCAGAATAAATGATCAACTTCAATTGGCCATATCACATGATACACAGGGAGTATGAATATGAAATATTGGTATGAAAAGTAAATGATATTTTTCAAGAACATTCAAGAATAAAATATTCCATAATTAGGCTATATAATGGGCCTACAATGGTCAATCTTCTAGTGGATAGAATCTGTAAGAAATCTTGAAGAAGAATTGTGAAAATATTAAATTTGAAGACCGGAGGATCGCACCCACTTGGCCTATATAAATAGGAGTTCAACCATTCTGATGGGAGAGTTCAAAACCACAATCAGAGATGGGAGAAATCCAAGGAAAACTTAGAGAAATTATCCTTCAGCATCATTCTGTTTCTTTCATTTATTTTCATTACTTTAAAAATGTCTCTCCTCTCCCGCATCATCTCGCTTACCCCATCCATGGAGGGGTAGTTTCATGTGAGTGATTGGGAAGAGGGTAGGCTGGTCCTATGTGTGTTCTTGAGTTATTTTCCTTTAAATGAATCAAATTTCATCTTCTTTCTTATTTGGGTTTTAATTATAAATTCAGTTTTAAATTCTAAATGTGGTTGTGTTAGATTTTTATTCTGAAACTAAAAATTTCAGTGGTCGATGATCACATCTCCCTCCACCACATTATAATTTGTATATAGTGGTACATGATTATGGATGGGTTGTCATTTCTCAACGGTAGTCAAGCATGTGTGTAGGATCGTATGTCAAAGTATTGGTTTATTATAGAACAACAATTCCAGATCAGGGATTTCTCTAATTAATCAAGAAACTGTCTGCAACCCTAAACACATTGGAAGGAGGATAAAACAATCTAAGATTTTGGATAAGAAAATTATCATCACATCCATAGGACCATGGGAGAGAGAGGACTCAGTAGATGAATCTCTCTCTTTCTAGTTAAAGGATGAAGAATAGATAAAATTTTGAAACAATGATGGCACATCATTAGGTATAGCCGAACCCAATATGATCACCATATTTATCAATTTTTAACACTAATCAATTCAATTTTTTTTTCTCTCATTTTCATTAAAATTAATTAAAACCAAGCCTTTTCAAAGAACCTACAAAAAGTGACAACTTTGTTTTGTGTGCAATCCACTTTGGGAGACTACCTCGGATCAACAAATATACTATACATAGGTAATTAAAATATTGTTCTGCCACGCCCCATTACAGGTGTACATCAAATAAATCCCACTTAAAGCAAAAAATTTAGATGTATATGGCTAGTAAAACTATATATATAGAGTGTATATCATTTTAATATTCATAAAAATTTTTTACCTACATTACTCATCCTCCATCGACCTATCGACATGACTATACAACGTCTACTATAGAGTACCCAAAATGTAGTGTATTTTTATTCTCTCCCAGGACAAAAAACTCACACACTAAGTATCCCCATCCTACATGGCTATACTACATAGAATGTAAATAGGATTACATGGCATGTTCTACTAAAACATTACATTTTTCTAGTTTTCCATGTTTTCAAAAATACAACGTTAAGTAAAATAAAAATGAAGAAACCAATACCACAAAAGAAGAACCATATTCATACAAACATGACCCCTTAAGAACATTCTTCCCCAAATTTCTATTCCAATGGTGTTGAAGGAATATCTGAGAATAAATCCGGCCACTAAGCATGTACATCTCCCTCCCTCTCCCATGACTCATCCTCTACTCGGTCATGCTGCCATAGAACCCATACACAATGAACTGGACTAACTCAAAGAACATTTGTTCTCCTCTGAACTATACTAATTGGATGCTCCTAAAAGGATGCATCAACTTAAATCTCATCATCCTCGGGATAAAAAACCTGAGACGGGTCTGTGTGACAGCGGAACAGCTGAGATATGTGGAAGAAGTAGTGCATGGATCGGTACCTCTGATGCAACTATAACCAGTAGGAAATAGTCCCAACTCATTCTAAAACCTTCAATGGTCCAACATATCATGGTGAGAACCTACCCTATCTACTAAACTTCTTGTGTATCAATCTCGGTGTGACATGTTGGAATACTCAATCCACCACCTCAATCTACGAGGTTCATCTATGACGACAGTCATAAGATTTCTTATGAGACTTCATAGTAGCCATCGGTATCAGAATCATGTGAACCTACTCAGTAGTCTCCTAGATATTACGGGGTCCCAACATAGCTGTCGATCCTGCCTCCATCCGACACAGGGGTGATCGTCATGGCCTACCATATAAGTCCTCATATGGAGCCATCTGAATAGTACCTTGAATGCTATTATTATAATAAACCTCAAATAGGGTTATATGCTTCTCACAAAATCCCCCAATTTCCAGTAAACATTCATGAAACATGTCCGATAGAACCTATATTTAATGCTCTGACTGACCATCAATCTAAGGGTAGTATACTGTGATCAGAATCACCTATGTACCCAGTACCCTTTGAAAACACTACCAGAAACGAGACATAAAGTGGGCTTCCATATCATAAATGATAGATTCATGAACCCCAGGAAGTCATTCCACCTCTTTGATATACAATATTCTGATCTCATCAACATCAATGGTCTCTTTGATCAACAAGAAGTGAGCGACCTTCATATTCTTGTCAACTACAACCCACAAAAAATCATTGCCTCTAGGTGACCTTGGTAACCCTGTTATGAATTCCATCGTAACAGCATCCCATTTTCCATTTAGGAATGGATAGCTGTTGTAAAATTTCAGCTGGTTGCTAATTTTCTACCTTCTCCTACTGACAAGTGGAACACCTCATTATAGAAATAGCTAATTCTCACTCTATTTTTGGCCACCAATACTGACGTTCAAGTCACAACACATCTTAGTGACTTTGAGATTCGCTGACCAAGGTGATGCATGAAACTCCCACATTAGCACCTCGCGTATATCGTATGGAACCCACATAGGTCCTTGGACCCACAAAAATATTTCCTTGCCTATCATCCATCAAGGAGGAGGGTCCTCACCTACAACACTCTCCCATAGAACTAAGACATCATAATCTGATATCTTCCTCATCCTCACACTGTCAAGTAGGGTAGAGTTAATAGCCATATATGAAAGATAAATTTTTTCTGGACTGTTGTGACCCTTTAAATACATTTCAAAGAACAAGGCCAGTAGATTCTATTCACCACGAGCCTCCTGTAATTCCTATATATAAGTCCTCCTACTTAGTGTGTTAGCCACTTTTTTCCATTTCTTGGTGTATAGGCAAGTTCAAAGTCAAAAAAAATTAGGTATTCCACCCATTGTCTCTATCTCAGATTCAAATCATGCTGAGGGAAGATGTCTTTGAGACTTTTTTGGTGTGTGTACTCCAAAAAACCCTCCCCCATTAAATAAAGCCTACAATAGTGCAAAGAATGAACAACTACAACCATCTTCAGATCACATATGTTGGGTAATTTCCCTGATGTGGCCTCAACTACTGAGACCAGTACAAAACTACTCGATCTCCCCACATTATCCCTACTCCAATACCAATACCTATTGCATAACAGTACACAGTGTAACTCTTCCATGTCTCTGGAAATATTATTATCGACACTGATGTTAAATATCCCTTAGACTCCTAAAACACTACGTCATAAGAATATGACCACCCAAACATCCCACCATTATTATTCAAGACTATCATCAATTTTTTTAAGCGTTAGAAGTTTGATATAAAATGAAAGTATTAATGAGATATCCAAAAGAAACTATGCACCTAAAAAACATTCTTGTGATTCTCCTAGATAACTATTTCACTCGCTTCATCTAGGTCCACTGATACACCGGTCTCTGAGATGAGGTTACCCAAGTAGTGAATCTTGATCCATTAGGAAGTGGAATTTTGAGATCATAGCCTATAACTGGTGATCTATCATTGTATTTAGAAATATATCAAGGTCTATGGAATGTTCGTGTCGATTGTGAGAATACGCCATGATATCCTCCATGAAAACCACTATATAGGAACCTTGGTATTGATGAAACACTCGGTTCATTAGCACAATGAAAACGTCTGGCATGTTTGTGAGACCAAAAGGCATAACCAAGTACTCATAAATACTATAAGTTCTACGAATGGATTTATGATGTATTTCTATAGGTCAAACATGTACCGAGTGATATACCAACCCCAAGAAAATCTTCGAGAACACTTGAGATCCACGAAACTAACCAGACTAGTTATTAATCTATGGTAGGGGATATTGATTTTTAACCTTCAACAGGTACAGTATTCAATATTCCACACCGAGTATAATAGTACCATCCACCTTATTCATAAAAAGGATTGGCGAACCCCAAGGTGATGTACTGGGTCAAAAAAAATTCATAGCTTCCAGATCTTCCAACTACCTCTTGGGCTCTTGCAACTCCACCATAGCCATCATGTAAGGAGGAATATATACCGATGCAGATACTCGCATGAACCCAATAGTGAAATTCACCTCTCTAACTAGAGGTATTCCTGAAAATTGAACTGGGAAAACATCCCAAAAATGATCAAGTACTGGAAGAAAATATGCCAGACATGTTCCTTATTCATCCAGATATAAACTCACAATCTGTGTTGTTATCCCACCTAGTCTATGATGCTTGGGTCCATCTCAGCTCACCTAGACATCCCATTCACCCTTTTATAGAAAATCCCCACCCTATAGTGATGTAAAACCCATCGTACAATGATATCAGTTAATAAAGGATCGAAAAGAAACCAACATGTCCATTCTAAGAATGACATCAAAGATGGTCATCTCTAAGACATAGAGTTTCTATAAAAAGTGACATCCACCAATCTTAAGGGGGGACAAATTTCATTTATATAGACATATATTCTAATCCTTAGTAGAGTGTCTAGGATCATACTGATCTCATATGTATAAACCTAAAGTCCAAGGCCTTCCACGACAACCACTAATAATAAAATAAGTGTTGTACCAGTATCAAAAAGTGTAGAAGATAAAAAGGAGGTGAATATAATAGGACCAATGATAGTAGATGGTCCAATATCCTGATCATGTTGGGTTTGTTCCACAGCATGTGTATGACTTGTACCATGTCCCTATGACATAGCCTAGCTACCCTCAACTGAACTTCCCTGTTGTCACTAAGATCCTATTTTCTGGCTACCTTATCCATAACCACCGCCTTGGCGTGATACCCCGACATATTCTAGTTTCTAGAATGCTAAAAATCTATTAACTCGTCTATTTAATGTGGAGTCTATACAAAACCTCTCTCAGTAGCCACTGGTAAAAACATCTGGAAGAAGTTGTGTATATGGCCCATCAGGTCGTAATCTCAGCACACAACTAGATCCTTCATGAACATGAGCCTCTGATGTCCAACTCTTCCACACTGATAGAACCTCACATGGATACCATAAGATACATATTGACTGGTCGTATTCTTATGAGAAAACATCATATGACCCTTCTTGATTTTGGTCGATACTGTAGCAGATCTTCATGCCAAAATTCCATGGTTCACACCACTAGCTTCCCATATATTTCAATTGGTGATCATCACCTAATTCACAATGTAATATACATAGGGAAACCTGAAAAGGTTCACCAGAGGTCAAATGTTGTAACAAAAACCTTCCTCAAAGCACCTATATCTCAATGACTCATCACCCAATCGTACATGTGAGAATAACTGAAGCTATATAAATCAGGTAGAATAGTCGATCATTAACCTAGTACCATGCTCCAGGTTCATGAACTCCCGGGCTTGAACGGCCATGAGAGTCTCAGGAATGAAGTAGTTGCAAAATAATTCCTAGATGACTCCCCATACCATGTCTAGATGGTGCTCTGTCTGTGTGATAACATCCCACCACCTCATTGTAGAATCTCGTAGAATATAAGTCACGAGATTGACCCGCCTCTCAATAGGCTTTTCAAGATGCTCGATGATAGTCAGCACTGATTCCATCCATAATTCTGCAGCCTATGGTCCATGAACCCCTAATAAAGTAAGTGGATTATGCTTCTGGAATTTATGTGTCAGCTCTACCATATATGTGGTAACTTTAAGTTCTCCCTGAAAGGTCTGCATAAATATCACAAAACCTTCTCATAATTGTGTGTCTGCACCAGTTTCTTGTATAATGGATAGTGTTGTAGCTAGGAAAACTAGTTGATACATTGGTAGACCATGGCCAACCAACTTTGGTGTATACTCACCACCACTATCCTAGTACACTACATGAGGTCATGGTGGTTTCATGACTCTACAAACTGTAGCACACATGCAACAATACTGACTTAATATAAAAGGAAACTATTTCTCAGAAGTGAAAGAATATAACTGGTTAAAAAAACACTCATGTTTTTCAAAATATGAGTACACGACATGTGTTAACCCTTACAAGAAGTGTCCACCTTGGACTTTACATGGTAGTTTAATTCTTCCTAACATGGATGTGTAACACCCTGTGTAAATGGCATGCTCCCTAAGATACACAGGTTGTACTTGAGTTTCCTTCCTTCACAGTCACTTCTACATGGCTAGAACAACATGGTTCTGTTGGTTTAAAACTACACGATGTGTTAATCGTCAACACAGAATGTAAAAATAAGTTTGTATCCACCCCTTTCAATAATCGCACAACCAGATACAAATTTGAATTCTACATTATGTGTACTCAAGGTGCATGGTGTGTCTACTCAAAGCACGACAACTCGTGTTCAATCATCACAACAACTCGTTACACGGTCAAGGGTTACATTGCATGTAAAAGGGATACATGGTTTGTTTTCCATATATTTTGGAGCACATTCTTCCATGTACAAAAATAACACACTAATTTTCAATCAAGACTACACAATGTGTATATTGTATTTTTTAGGACAAAAACACCAGATTGCTAGAATACCAATGTTCTATAGAAAATCCTACCAAAGGGATGCCAAATTCTGATCCGTGAGGGCCCAAAGTCCCCCACGAATCAATGTTTGGCATCCCAGTAGAACATATCATAATACAATAATGAATAAAAAACTGAATTATGATATGCCAACTTCTGGTCCAACAGGCTCCAAACAACTTAGGAACCAATGTTTGGCATCTACACAATCCAAACCATATCACGTACCATTTCACCTATCACAACAACCTATATATCTATCACAACATCTATCACAATATATTGTGATAACTAATTCAAATAGTTAGAATCTCTATTTCATTCTATTTGGATCTCAATGAAAGACAATGCTAGGGATTGAGAGATCTCATTTGTGCATGATCTAATCGTGCTTTTTTTGTGTCACGTTTGATGTGCATAAGTAAGTACATGAGTCTTCTTAAGTCGTTAGTTATTTATATTTCTCTCATAGATGTTATCGACGTTTATGATTATATGACCATATTTCATATGAACTCCAATCTAGTCCATATTAGAGGTTAATAGTGGATGATGATATTCATATGAGTACGATGTAGGTGACCATAACGCATTCCTCAATTTATTTCAATTTTAAAAAAAAAATATCATTATGCCACTTTCATTGGGTTCTATTTATTGAATTAATATTCCTTTATAGTTTTTGGAAACATATTTTGAGGCTCCTTCAGTATATGTGATTTATTGTTAGTGGTTACGTCTACAACATGGAACAGCCTGTGTAGTGTGGTATTCCTTAACAAGGGGTTTAGTGTTTTAACACATTGATAAATAGTTTGTGTGTGAATTTATCATGAACTTCCTAATGGTAAGCCTCCAATTATTAAAAACCCATTTAATAGATTAATGGATAGTACCACAAACCCTTCCCACTAGACCCTCCAATGGTTAGTTCTTCACTTGGAGAATTATTTGTAAAATGAATTTAGATGTAAATTTGAATATGTATTACTTTGACTAATTATTGAAATTCAATGGTTTTTTTAATTCATTATAAACCCTTTTATACTTATGGTTGAAGGTAGTATAATGATAAAAATAATATGACCATGAATTAAATTATTTAAGGAGATTGTTGCACACCACATTTCTTAATCAAACTAGTGACTGAAAATTCCTAAACCAAATGAACTTAATTAATTCTTGTGAAATAAATATGATATATCATAGAAGGTTAAATGAGAAATATCGTTGTCGCACTTTTTTTACGGGAAGACTTAACCAAAAGACCTTATTTGATGATTACATGGATTAATTAAATGCATAATAAATGTTTTAATTCCTTGGAATTCATTATAACTTATATGATAGAAATAAGATGAACCATTGGAATGTTAAATAGATTGATTATTAAATGATATATTTCATAAAACAAAATTAATTTAGAGTTCCCAATTACTTGTGGAACATGAAATCATTATCTGAATCCTCTGACTTGAGTTACCCATTGGATCCCTGAGGGAACTCCTTGAGCACTCAAGGACACTATCCTGATTCGAGGATGTTTCTGGCCTTTCTTGCATACCCATCTTGGAACTCGATCCTTGTCTATCTTTATATGCTTATTATGACACCATATTTTCCCTTATATATCATTACAGGATGCCATGAATAAACTCCCTGGATCCGGATTGCTTCTATAGACATGAGATGACATGGTTATATCTTTAGTCCTAGCCATATCTTATCATGTTTTAGCTTGGATGTATTACTTGGACACTGTTAGATCATAATTTTGTGGAATTCCTTGGTTGAGTCTCCTAGATTAGACTCTTACCCAATCTCAATAATACAATTACAACTAATTTGGAAACCCTATAGGTATTGTTTTCCTTGGTTATTACCTTAGAAAACATTCAATATTAATATATATATAGGTTGTGTTGTTATATCATGGAAAAGTCAATATTTCTATAATCAGGTGATGTCAGTCTAGTTATTACTCAAATGACATAAATAGATAAATTGGAAAATAATTAATTAATAAATTGGTAACATAATCAGGCATTAGAAAAGGGATGAATTTCAAGGGTGATATTCATTTTAATCTACATGCTGCGTACTCCAAAATTTCCAAAGTACAGAAAACATGCCAAAGCCCCTAGTGTGTACTTTTGATAAAGGGGGAAGAATACATGGCGTGTAGGCTGTATTACACATCATGTACTTTCCAGAAATGGAATCTCACCAAGATTCCTCCAAAAGTACAAATATATGTACAAGGAATATAGATGAGAATAATCTCAAGGAAATTCAGAGAGGATTTTAAGATAAAGAATTGATTATTTATAAGATCAAAATTAATTTCATTCAAGTGCGACTTAACTTGAATAAATATAACGACTAAATTAATTTGAATTCTAAATATGCATAAATTTCATTGCATTCTATGGATGATCATGAGCTAGACCAAAGACCCTTTGTATGTGTGTATGGTTTCATTTAAATTTGTCTAATTTAAATTTGTTGGCTTGCAAGCCTTCTTCCAATAAAATGTAGGGAATGCATGCCCATGGTTTATTTAATATAAAAACCATGTAATGGAGGATCTCCCAAGCTAGTGGACACGTTTCAAAATCTTAAATTGAGGGAAAACCAACCCAAGAAGATGAAAAGGTGGTCAGGTGGGAGCTGAAAAACACGAACCATCGGTTCAAGGTGTTTTTCCCTAGGTCAGGGTTAGCTTATCAATCTTCTAGATAAGCTAACCAATAGGAGCTCATGATCATGCCATTTTATTTTATCTCTATCTGATTGTGGGGTTTATTTATTATTTATGTGTTGTCGTATTCACATAATTAATGAAATAAACAAGCATGCAAAGATGGAATAAAATAATAATAAATTTATGAGTAAACATTATCTGAATATGGTTAATCAATTAAGCAAGAATCACTTAATAATAAGAAGAATGTGATAATGAAAAACTATGAATAAAGAATAAAATCCCTCAAATACCATATTAAGTCAGACCAAGCCTTTCGTTACTTGATCAAGGGAAAGATCAATAAAACTATGTGTTTGACCAACCCTTGTTGGGACAGTTACTTTTATAATGGAAGCTATTATGAAAAATTCGGTTTGACTTAATCATTTTACATCAAGAGGATTAGACCTTGATAGACTTGTTTTAAAATGGAGGTTAGTGTTTTGGAAATCCAAGTCAGGATTTCAGGATTGGGGATTCCACTAAATAGATCAAAGAACTGTAAGCTCATAGTTGGAAAAGACCTACATACCTAAATACCATCAAATATCATGAACAACCCTTTTGGGGTTATATGAACGGAAATATGGATCCTTTCCACTAGAATGTCAAAGAAACTGGACATTCCATGTTTACTGGTGAGGGACATTGGGACCTGATAAAATAGTGGGAGACTTAATAATTTTTTTTATTTCTCATAAAATTTAATCAAGAAAGTACTGATAAATCTTCTCTTTTAATTTGTAGAATCAATATGAAAAACTTTTAAACCACCTTTTCTCTGTGATTAATTTTTGATAAAGACAATATCCTCACTGACATTAACATTCAGGAATGGTTTAGGTGCCTTCAGGTTATCCTATGCCATGAATGAATGTTTTACGAACAGGATTCCTCACTTCCTGATTCTCCTGCCCAATGGGCGGGTGATGAAGATTTCCTCATCTGTGATCAACATTTGAGCGATGCACTCAAAATTAAATGTTTGATTCTATCATCAATGTCATGTGATCTCCTAAATCCTAATGAAGACAGGGATTCATATAGCATGCTCGAGCTCCTCCATGTTCTATACCAGGAGAGAGCAAGGTAGGAAAAGTTTGAGATCTCCAAGGCACTTTTCTAGAGAAAACTTGGAGAGGGTGCCCCAGCTGGGCCTCATGTAGTCAAGCTCATTGGATAAATTGAGTGCTTGGAGGTTCTAGGGTTTAAACTCCCCGATGAACTGGGTACCAATCTTATTCTCGCATCCCTCTCCCAGAGCTTCTCTAACGTTGTTGTAAATTTCAACATGAAAAACATTGAGAAGTATCTATCTGATCTTCTTATCCTTAATCTCCTTGCGGAAAATGATATGAAGCGTGAAAAACCTTCTATACTTATGGTGAATAAAGGGAAAGGTAAGGTGATGAGCATTAAGACCAAGGCTTCTTCAAGGCCTTCCAGGAAAAGGGAGATCAAAGGGGAGGCAAGAGAATGGGAGTTTGTCATGTGGAAAGAAGGGCCACTGGAAGAAAAACTGCACCCAGCCAAGGAAGCAAGGAGAAGCTTCAGGTGCATTTGTTATCGAATTCAATATATCTATTTCTATAAATTGGGTATTATATACAACTTTTGGTGCTCACATATGTATCCAAATATGGGAAACAAGTAGATTTAGGAAGATTGATTGAGTATAGGTAGATCTACGAGCAGCCAACAGAGCCATACTTTCTATTGTAGCAGTCGGGGACTACCACCTCACATTTCCAACAGGAATGATCTTGGTGTTAAAGGGATTTTATTATGTTCCTTCTATTAATAAAAACATTTTTTCAGTATCCAGATTAGATACTGATGGATTCATCTTCATGTTTGGAAATGAATGTTGCTACATTTTTAAAGATAGCATTTTTTTTGTAGGGCACATTTATATAACGGCCTTTATTTGTTATACTACACAAACCAAGTAATGGAAATCGATGACAAAGTAAATTCACATGACTCATATGACACCAAACTTTGGCGTCACCGGCTAGGTCATGTCAATGTAAAACGTTTGACAAAATTACATTAAGATGGGTATTTATATTCTTTCCAACTAAAACCACTTTTTGTTTGTCTTGCACGTCTACAAGGAAAAATGAATGAAGCCCCATTTAGTGGGAAAGGTGAAATGGCTAAATAGATTCTATAATTAGTTCACATGGATGTGTGTGGACCATTTCTAGTTGAACCCAGGGGTGGGTTCTTGTACTTCATAACTTTTACTGATGGTTTTAGTAGATATGGATATATTTACTTAATGAGGTATAAGTCATATTTTTTTGATTGGTTAAAAGAATACAAGAATGATGTTGAGAACCTGCTTGGTAAGAAGATTAAAAAACTCTACTCAGACAGAGGAGGAGAATATCTTAATCAGGACTTCATTGATTTCTTACAGGATTTTGGGATTCTATCACAACTAATTCCTCCTTACACGCCTCAGTGGAATGGTGTAAGTGAAAGGAGGAACCTCACCCTGTTGGACATAGTGAGATCAATGATGAGTAATGCGAGTCTTCTATTATCCTTTTAGGGATATGAATTACAAAAAAAATAACACATTACAAACCATGTACCAAATAAATCAATAAATGGTATTCCATACGAGTTATAAAGTGGATGCAAATCCATTTTATCAAATTTACATGTGTGGGGTAGTGAAGCATTTGTTAAGGCCTCCTCAGGTACCAAACTTGCACCCCGAGGCACAACGTTTATCTTTATAGGATATCCCAAGGAATCAAGGGGATATAACTTATAAAACCCCTCAGATAAAAAGGTTATAGTGGTAAGACATGCCATATTCCTTGTGTGAGAGCACATCTCCAAAAGAGAAAGTGGGAGAGTGATAAACTTTGATGAAGTCAAGGCTCAAGATACACAAGAGTTTGTACAAGAATAGATTCCACAGAGCCTTTTGGAAGAACAATCTATTTCAGAGACACAAGAATTGCGTAGGAGCACAAGAGAGGTGAGAGAACCAGAAGGATATGGTTTTCTTGTCACCAAGAATGGTGACTCATTGTTGATTTACAATGATGATCCTCTCACCTACAAGGAAGCAGTTGATGGCACAGACATTGCCATTTTTCAAGAAGCCATGAATTCCTAATTGGATTCCATGTACCAAAAACAAGTTTGGATTTTGGTAGATCCTCAAGTTGTTGTAAAGTATATTGGTAATAAATTGGTTTTCAAGAAGAAAAGGCATGGAGGGACAAGACAGCACCTATAAGGCACGACTGGTTACAAAAGGATTTAGACGGCGTCAAGGAATTGGCTATGATGAAACCATTTCACCGGTTGCGATGCTGAAATCCATTAGAATACTATTGGACATTTCCGCTTAACATGACTATGAAATTTGGAATATGGATGTCAAAACAGTACTCCCTAACGGGAAGCTCCAATATGATGTCAACATCATAAAACCTGAAGGTTTTGTGACTCCAAAGGATGCCAAAAAGTTGTGCGATTTGCAGAAATCCATTTATGGATTAAAGAAAGCATCAAGGTCCTGGAACATTCATTTTGATGAAGCCGTAACAGAATTTAGATTTATAAATAACAAATACGAGCCTTGTGTCTATAAAAGGTTTAGTGTAAGTGGAGTCATTTCCATATAGTATATGTTGATGACATATTAATAATTGGAAATGAAGTACCATTCTTACATTCAGTTAAGGCATGGTTGGATAAATGCTTCTCTATGAGTGACATGGGTGAGGTAGCATATATTCATGGGATCATGATCCATTGTGATAGATCCAAAAGAATGTTGGGCTGAGTCAAAGTACATACATTGACAAGATACTAAAGATATTTATTATGGGAAGATCCAAGAGGGGATTATGGATAATGTCACATGGAATTCATCTTTCCAAGAAAATGTGTCCTCAGGCACATGAGGAAAGAAAGAGAATGGAAAGGATACCTTATGTATCTGCGATTGGGTCAGTCATGAATGTTATGCTATGTACAAATCTAGATGTTACATAGACATTATGTGCAGCAGGATGATATCAATCTGATCCAGAAGACTGCCATTGGATGGCAGTCAAGACTATCCTTAAGTATCTGAGGTGTACTAAGGATACGTTCCTAGTTTATGGAGGAGATGAGGTACTAGTCATCAGAGGACATGTAGATTCCAGTTTCCAGACTGATCAAGATGACATGAAGTCGCAGTCTGGATACCTTTTTAGTTTAAATGGAGGTGCAGTGAGCTGGAAGAGCTCAAAGCAAGGTGTGGTTGCATATTTTACAGCAGATTCTGATTATATCGTGGATTATGATGTAGTTAAAGAAGAAGTATGGATGCAAAGCTTTGACCAAGAGCTGGATGTAGTACCTAGAAGTAAAGATGTTATCACACTCTATTGTGATAATACTGCATCGATGGCACTTGCAAAAGATTAAGGTCACATCAGCAGACAAATGACATACTTCAGAAGTATCATCACTTGAGGTATTTTTCTCAGAGAGGTGAAGTTGTAGTAAGTAGTATTTCCACATAAGACAATGTGGCGGACCCCAGGACTAAAGATTTTCCTCAGCAGAAACATGACAATCATATGAGGTCTAGCAGACTAAAACTCATAGGTAGTTGGTTCTAGTCTAAGTGGGAGTTTGTTAGAGTTGGTGTCCTGAGAACCAACAGCATGTACTTTGATTATATGAATATAAACATATTATATATTGTTCATTGTTATGCATGACTATAATATAATAATATCCTAGCAGACTTGTTGCATTAGTCAGGTCATGGAAGATCCTCGCTATGATGAGAACCTTTAAATGATATAATAATATTCCTAAATAAAGTTCAATAGTTGGATGACATACTATGATAGGACACATAGTATACATACTGTCATGTGTGAGTACTCGTAAGAAGATGAGACTCTCTCTTATGGAGTTCACACTTTGTAATCTCCAAGATGGGAGATGATGAGAATAGACCCGCCAGTAGTAATTCCGCATGTCTTGATGTCATCGGAAATTACTATCTACGAGCGTGTTTAATGGTCCTTAGACTGGAAGATTAATATTAACTCATGTCATGACTCGTGCACTTAGATTCTCTGACGAAAACCATCATGAAGACAGTTGGAACAAAGTAGGGTATGTTGGGTGCGTCACAAATAACTTGTTGTTAATGGATAAGTTGAATAAGGATTTTTCCCTTCCATTTATGGAAGTTAAAATCTCGAAACATTGATTGAAATATAACTATCGCATGAAATTACATGGCCATGGTGAAATGATGATTTTATTTCAGGTAGTCAAAGAACTAAAAATCAAGCATATAGGATTATGAAACTTCAATGAAACCTGTTCGATGAGATATTAAGACAAATAGATTAAATTACACGGTATGCGTTCATATGAGGTGACACTTCAATGTTGCGTCAACTTTTTCTCTTGGGTGCCTTGACCCGTTGCTAGACAGTAATCTTGGACTTTAGGCAAGCCCACCTAATTCCAATGAGAAAGAGTCCTAGAGGGTCACACACTAAGTGTATTGAAGTATCTCAATTAGAATAAAGATTATTCACATATGTGGTTTAATAATTATTCAAGGAAGGATAACTAGTTTTAATGTTGAAGGAAGAATAAAATGAAAACATGTACACATCGTGTATTAATGATTACACGATGTGTAGTTTTTATTTTAGAAAGGAAAAGAAAAATAAGTACATGTAGTGTATTAATGATTACACTCCATATAGTTTTTATGAAAAACACGTACACAGCGTGTATTAATTATTACATGCCATGTAGTTTTTCTAGTTAGGCTTTTAAGGATATAATATAGGTTTATTAAATCATATGTATTATAATCTGTGTGGGCGGATGTCAAGGAATTAATTATTCAACATGGGAGTTTTAATAAGAGTTAAGGGAATAAATAAAACGCGTAATGTGTTTCTTTATTATCATAACTCTATAACCTCAAAAACGATTATAAATATCCTCACAACCCCAACACTTTTTCCGAATCATTGTGAACAACAATTCTGGAGAATTATCTCAAGACCGAAATAACTCCTTCCACTAAGTGCTCTCTCAAGACTGAGAGAGATCATCCTCCATTAGATCAGAACGATCTAAGGTGGACAACGCAAGTAACGTTTTCTCCACGCTAGCACCCGAAGACTTCATTGGTGATGTCCAGAGATACATGGTGCATGTGTTCATCACTGCTAGGGGAATTCTACCCTTGGCTTCTACGATGAAATGACAAATCACATCGAAACGTGATCAGAAATATCAACGAACAAAAAATTCCATAAGTGGTACTTCATGTTAATTAATTAAATTAATTATAATCATCCCGTGACAATCCCCCTTTGTAGTTCCGAGACTATTATTATTCTTTGTCTATTTCTGTAATTCAATCAATGGATTCTAGAATTTATCGTCATGTTGATCTCGGGTTGATCATTGCTAATGACAAAAATCCATGTGGTCACATCCTTCCTCACGCCTTCGCTGTACCAAAAATCTTAAATAATTACATAATATATGATATTATATATATTCATATATTCTATTAATACATGTAAAATAAATTTATAACTATTATAAAGGATCCTATACTTCTTTCTATGAAAGAGTAACTCAAATTAGTTGTTATTTTCCTCAAATCGTTTTCATTGGGGAATCAGTTATATATGGAACATATATTATTCTATATGTTTTAGAAACTAAACCTTTGAAATTGTATATCATGAATCTGATCATTTTAATTATATTTAATGTTTCATTTGATTTTATTCTTTATTGGATCCTATGATTCGAAAGATACAATTATTATAAGTTTTTTATTATAAAATCTCATTGTTTACCTAGATTATTTTTTATTATGCTTCTAGTAATGAAATACATTTATATATATATTAATAAACTCATGATGTTTATTCTAATATGTTTTGTTATTGGTAAATCATTTTTTACATTTATTTTATTTTATTTATTCTCTCATGCTGGAGGAATAAAATATCTATAATTAAAATCAACATTATTTTACTCTTAGGACAACATCTCATTGTCTTCCATGTCCATATTTTCAAAAAAAAAATGCATTCTAAAATGTTTAGATGTATCTTAATGATTTTTTAAAGTAACTTCCCAAAAAAATTTACATTTATATTGTTTTTAAATGGAATCATAATGTCATTTTCCACATAAGCCGGGTTTGGACTGTATTAAAAATGTGAATATAATCATTATTTTAACGTGTATATAATGAAAGGAATTTCCTACAATAATTATTGTGGTATTGTTTGAGTTTCCCATTTTTGTTTTCAAATATATTTTCGTAGAAAACGATTTCAGAATTATTTTTATAAATCATTATTTTTAAATTGTAATTTTCAAACAAATGTTATTTACCTCACAAAATGTTCCATGTGATTTTTAAAATAATTTTTCATCTATGATGACATCCATTAATGTTAAATATGATTTTATAAGGATATGATCCAAGGGTAAAATTGATATTATTATCTTATATGACTTATTATTATGATGAAATGATATTTTTGAACCCCATTTAACTTATATGCCCTATACCATGATAATTTTTTTTTGTTAACCCCTCTTTTCTCCATTGGTTAGGTTTTGATGAAATGATAAAGAGATTGTGGATCCTGTTTATGTTCAAATATTGATTTTATAATATAATGCTTAATGAAATACATTTTCTTAATGGGTTCATATATAATAAATTTTTATTTTATTTTGGCACACAAATGTATGATTTTAATTTTGTATCGACAGGGACCTATATCTCCTTACAAGGAATTAAGTAAAGATTGATATTTAATTTGATAAACATGACTGGAACGGTGATTAAAAAAATATATTATTGGAATTTTTCTACTATGATATTCTTGGGATTGTTCCATGACAACTATGATGGTATAGGGACTGAAAACATTCTAATATTATAACCTTGGAAACATCCCTTGACTACTTTGATTATGACTTCTGATTCTTATGTGTATAAAAAATTTAAATGTCTTATGAAAATTTAAATTTCTAATAGATCATATTCCTTATTTTACTTGTGATTTATCTAATATAAAATTTTAAGCATTCCTCTTTGAATAATTATTGAAAGCATTGAAATGCATTGTTTGAGATTCAAAAGTAATTCTCTAATTCCCATTTTATTATTCTCTTATCATGATTAGTTATCTCTATTTTCCCCTAACATAGTATGTGAAATCACACTTTCTTATTTTTCCATTCCCAAGGTTATGATGAAACATATTATATATCATATTTCAATAAATATTAATTGCTGTGAAAAACCATTTGAGAATTAATGTATTTTAGTTATGAACTAGTTGTTTATGATTTGATGTTTAAAAAATATATAATGTTTAGATCCCTAGCGGTTTTTTTTGTATAATGTACTAAATGTTAATGTAATAATATAAAATAACTATTTAATAAAATATTGTTTCCCTGTGAAAATGGAATTTCAAATTCTAATTACATAAAATGATTATACATTTTCCAATAAAAAAACAAGCTCACTTTTCTTTGAAAAAAAATATTTCATAAAATTCTCCAACATACTCTATAGTCAATCATTATATAATGATTTATAAAATTTATTACATTTTTATTGTCTAAAATTAATAAATTTAGATGTAAAAAAATTTAATTAAACATAATAATAAAATAAAATGAGATTAATAATATTTAAAATAATTATTTTTTTATTAAAAAGTTACATAATAATTTTATAGTGAATATAAGTATATAAAATTTAATTAATTAACAATATTGAAGATTTCAATTTATTATTAACATTATATGGGTTTTTTAATATCTAGTTTTAAAAAAAATAAAAAAAATATCTTTTGAAAGATTTCATATATGTCCTCTCCCTCTCTAATGAAAGGTTACCACCACTATATTATTCATCACACTCCAAGAGACGTATAATTTGTCCAATCCCTACCCAAATATCTTAATTTCACACCACATCATGCTATGGATTTTATGGGTTGATCATAATTATATACTTTTATAAATAAATTTGTATTCCATTTTTTGTTTCTCAAAAGATATGTATAACTCATAACCAAATACTTCTTATTTTATTTATTTCCCTACCTAAAAAATTTATTATCCATCTAAACCATATTAATTTATTATAATTTAAATACTATGATATTATTATTTTAAAGGAACAATATTTATCCATATCCTTCTCTACCAAATGGGAAATGAAATCATCATTCATGGGTACATGAAAATTACCACATCACAAAATGATGTATTTCACTCTATAAATTCATTTAGAGATCGTTACTATTATAGATTGAATATTAATAGAATATATTTAAGGGAATATTAATGTTATATTTATATTATATTATTGACCAATATTATTCCATCCTTAGGACAATGACAATGAACCTCGTGGATACCTATTGACTACCACCACCACGATGTGATGCAAATTATTTTTTGTATAGGAATTAAATGTTAGTGATAAGGATATATTTATTTTATTTATATTTTATATAAGATATAACAATTGTTGATTAATTTTGAACAATAATTTACCATTCTTTTGTATCCATTAAAAAGATGAAACATCATTCATGTATACGTGCATACTACCATCTCAATGAAGTATTATAATTCATTTTTGTTAACTAATTTATGTGAATGGTTATAAATATATATAATTAATAAATATTATAATAATATAATTATTTAGATATGATTTATTATCAACCCAATACCAAGGTGAATTTAATAGATCCATCATATTGAACATGGAAAGAAAATGGAGAATTTGTCACCTAAATGCCCATTTAAAAGAACAGGTTTTTGTAAAATGATTACTAGAATCTATTGATCATGGAATATATTAAATTATAATTTATTATAGTTCTATAATATAAATTTATAATAAATATTTAATTATAACATCCTAAAAGTCTAAAATTTGAACAATATATTTTGTATCATGTATGATAGACAACACCAAGCATATAATTGAATATAACATCTCAATAAATTATGATATATTTATGATTTAAAAAACATCAACTCTACTATACATATTTCACAACATTAAATACCATGTTAGCATGTATTTCACAAAATAATTACTTTCTTAGATGGATTAAATTATACACATGACCGAGTTTTTTTGAATACACTTTATAATATCACATAAAATGAAAATAATCCATAAGTGGATAAATATGAAGATATAAACAGTATTAAATATCATATGAAAATAAATTATTTAATTCATTAGATAAAATTTAATTATAAATTAAAATGAAAACCATTTAATATCAAATAAATGTTTTTATAAAAAATTATTTTTATTCACTTAAGTTATTTTATCATAATATACGATAATAATTAATATTAATGGATGATAATAATGAAATTTATATATTATATATCATATAAACATTAATTTTCATTCATCTAATAAATTTATTAGGAATATGATAAGAAAAATTCAATTTTACGGATAACACTCTACTTCTATAAAGTTTATTTTCCCACATTTTGTTAGCAAAAATGTTTGAAAACTAATTTTTTACCCTTATATAAATATAACATAACAAAATAAACATAATAGTTGAAATAATAATGTAATAATTTTCATAGGTTTCATTTTTTTAATTTTTATTAGATGTTTCAATTTTTGATGAATAGATGAAAAAACATGATTTTAATTGAATCACACTTTTTCATATAAACCATTTGTATTGATAAATTATATTTTTAATTAGGATTGCAGTAAAAAAGCTTCATATAAAATTATATTAATCTAATTTAGGTCATTAGAATCGTTTTTATGTGGAATATATATATAAACATAGTAATCCTTTCCATATTTTACTTTAAAAACATACTTTCTCATTTGGTATGTGTGATTAATTTTAAATTAATTTCTACCACTTATATTATTTTGATTTATTAAAATGGAATTCTTCTTTACAATATTAATAATTAATAATTTCAAAAATTCCAAACTTAATTTTTGAACAAAATTATTTCTGAATGCAGTTAAAATTAATTACATTGTTTAAGAGATAAATGAGTTTACTATGGGGATAAAAATTCAATATATGTGGAGAAATGACATAGAAACATGAAAAAAAAAATCAAATTATAAGGCCATTTATAGACAGTTTACATTATATTATTAATATTGTTCCACTATTGGATACAAATTAATTTGAATAAATGTTTATGGAATTCTCTCTTTCAAAAAGTTACATGTTTTCCAATCACCCCACATATAAACGGTAACCACCTCTCCCCTATCTGCACACCTCAAAATCCAATTTCATTAGACAATATCTATCAAAATAAATTTTCTAATTCCCCAAAATCATCCAACGATCCTTATATAGTGATGAAATTCAACATATCAAGGCATTAGGGAAAACCTTAGAAGGATATCTAAATAAGAGGAAATGTTTTTCAAAAATATTTTTTGTTTTATTTAAATATCCACATACTTCATTTATTCTAATATCATTCTTATAAAATAAAAATACTATATTAAATATAAATATACTTTTTAATGTTATGGGTACTTCCTGCAACCACACACACATCCATCAAATGGGTCACAAAATCATTGTTTGTATGTAGAGAAGAATACCACATCATGAAATGATTTATTGTTATACAATTACCACCTATCAGGGCTTGGAATAATGATGGAAAAATATTTATGTATGATACATATGATATTTATGATTCATTTATTATTATTTTATAATTATATTATATATACCATCATGCTTCTATTTTTTGGGAAAACAAAAATTTCGCTCATGTGTACGGTGCACTACCACCACGTGCTGCAATCTGATTCGTTGATCCATTACATGGAATATATTTAGGATTAATTTAATAAAAACACATTACATATATGAAATAAAATTAACAATGGGATTAATTTATATATATATATCATTCATTTTTTTATTATTCAATACGATATAAAAAATGGATACAGTTTTCACACATATGTATGGCCTACCATCTCTACAAAAGGTATATTTGATTTCATATCTCCTAATTTAATGGATTAAACTATGTAAATATAAAATTAATATAAATTATATTCAAATTATTTATTAAATTATGTAGATTATGGAATAATTATTCAAGAGTGAGGAATAATGATTAACAAATCAAAACATACTTTGAAAACAAAGATAGTTATTACCCAAAAATAATGAAATAATATTAACATAAATGAGATAAGATGTAATAAAAGGCCCTATATTATGTCATAAATATTAATATAGGTTTTATATAAATTAATAACGTTCTTATAAACATTATGAATTATTTTGAATTTCTTTCAATTAAAACCACACATATGATAACAGATTTGCATCTCAATTTGATTTTATTGTGGAATATAATAACATTAGGGACCTAATTACTATTATATGGATTATATATTTGAATTTGACATGAAATATCATGAATAGTTCATTATTATTGGTATTTAATTTTTTTCTACATTTTCTTTTATTTGTATTTTAATTTAATGTAACCTAGTGGTGTCAAATTTCATAAGACAATTTGTTTTGATTCTGTTATTATACTTCCTCATTATCATTAATATTATAATATTATTTGTGTAATTAAAAGTTATCATATATTAATGTATTTAAAATATTTCTATATGGATTTACCATTGATAAAAATTTTGTATTAAATTATTTATTCTCAATTAAATTGTATTATCAAAGGAAGTGTTTAATTCACAATATGATTTTATTAAGGATTGTTTACACCTAAATTTACATTGAAGGAATTAATTTTATCATTATTTAATAAAAATATATATTATATTACTATGGTCATTCATGATCATTATCATGTAATTATACCATTTTTATAATCTATTTTACTATATTGTTTTTAGAATATTTTTGAAAAAACCCCGACTTCATTTATCTATTTTGTTGAACAAATAATTTATTCAAAAAACTTTTTTCCAAAAATGATTTAAAATTTTTTTTTAATCACATCATGAAAATTTATTATATAATTTTTTGCCATGTTTTTATTTATATTTTTTAAAAGGAATATATTTCTTGTTTTTTGAATAAGAAATATTTCTATGCATTTTACCGTGAAATAAAGAATTTTCAATGTTGCGTATACATAATTATCAGCCAACACAACCTTCATTTTCATAAAGATTAATTTACATGATAACAAATTTCTTTTGAATAAAATGTTTTTATAATAAATTCTAAAATGAAAATATTTTAAAAAAAAATTCCCAAATGAAATGAATATTTTCATCTAGAATATTTCTTAATGATCTATTTAATGTATTTGTATTAAGCAATGACAGCATACCTCTATTCTATATATGCTCCAATTGTAATAGGTTGTATTTACACCAAACTTATTCTTTATCTATATATATGATGATTATTTTGACCGATGATAATATATATATATATATATATATATTCACTTCCATGATAAATGTTTTAGTCATTAACTTCACCTTGAAACATTCAGTTTTTTATTATTATTAGAAATTAAATTTTTCGGAAATATCCAAGTTATTTATAATGAATATGATCATTTCATAAACTTGTATCACCTCTATATATGGTTTTATACATTTTATGTAACATTAACTATCGAAATGTTGATAAATCTATATTCTTTTCTGAGTATGGAAATTTGATGATAAGGGAAAATGTTTATGAATTAGATAAATTATTTGATATGTGAGGATTGTATGAACCTAAATATATGTGTTGGGATTGGTTAATGATTTACCCTTAATGCATTGGTAATATAATGGAAAAAATAGATGTATATCCTTAGTTAAATATGTTTCCACATATAACATTCATGCTATATTATTAATATATCATTAAGGTAGTAATATAATATTACTGGGAAATATGATGTATAATAATTAATCATTTAGTCATTAATTTTCAATGATTATTATACAATATATATTCACCAACACAAAATATCTGAATGCATTTCATTATCATTTTATCGATTAAATTGAATGGTTTTTAGTTATTTTCCCTTCCATATTGATTATGCCTTATCCAATTGTTTAAATGGGTTGTGTGTTTATGCAGTTGCCTTACCATAATGATAATTCCTTATAAATTTTTTTAAAAATAATGTGTGCTTAGTTATTTATTATTCCATAATGATCATTTAATATTGATTCATGGTAGATTATTATGAACTTACCCCTTAATATAAATTTTATCACTCTTTTTCTCACTCCATAAGATTCCATGAATATTTATATGACTGATATACATGAATATGCTAGTTGGAATAATTATATCCCTCAAATAAAATATTTTCTTGTCTTTTTTGTATAAAAATGTAATCTAAGACACTATTATATGTCTAGTTTACCAAGACTACTAAACGGATTGGCCCTTAGGATGGGGTACCCTGTATCTTATGATAATTTTATAGTAGAATTCACCAACTCCGAGCTAATGGGGTCATGGATACAACAAATAAAATTAGAAAACGTATAATAGACACCTTGGGAACTATATTTAATAAATTATTGATTTTGGGAGATAGTCGTATTAAATAATTTGAGGATAACTATATAAGGATATATGAGTGTTTCCCAACATAGTGATTATGTTTTTTTCCTATAAATACATTAGTGGATATATTCTCTTTGTGTATGCGGTTCTATAATACATGTTCCTAGGGGTAGTTACTCTGAAAAGTGTTCACTATTATAGAACTGATCATCACTTGGTGTGTGACTGTAAGGTCCCAGTTTTCAAAAAGGTATTCTTTTTTTAATGTTTTGGATGAATACCTTATTTCAGGATTCAAGGGATGTCTCTTGAAGTATGAGAGGTCTTGGGGGGTTTCAGGGGCTCGGGGCACGGAAGAAAGGTAAACTCGTAAAGACAGGCCTGGGCGCACGACCTGCACATGGCCAGGGAAAACCATTCGGCCTGCCCAGGAAATCCGTGCAACTCCTTCTACTCTAGACAGTAGCATGCGAATGTCTTGTGCGCGGTTTGGAAAATTGTGCGGCCTTCCCAGGTAAACCATGAAACCCCTCTTCCTCTAGACAATAGCATGCGCACGATTTGCGCACGGTTTTCAAAACTGTGCGGCCAAACTGTGCGACCTCTTAAAGTTCAAGGAAATTACAAGTTTACCACTCCATGTTTTTAAACCCCAACTCGGGATTTCCTCACCATTCCCCCCTTTTCACTCTAGGAGGAACCAAATCTCCCAAGAGCTCCAAGAGGCCGATCTCCCTTGTTTTTAAGGTGTTTTTGGTGCCGTTGGTTGTGGATCGAAGCTCCGAGTAAGGCTAATCCCATCCTTGCTTCTCTTTTGGTTTAGGGTTTGTATATTCTCAACCTCTTCTTATGAAGTTTTAAAACCCTATCTTTTGGGTGATTTATATGTTGAATCTCTAAGGGTTGGTCGGATCAAGGTCTAAAGACGAGATTGAGAGTGCGTTCAACCGTGGTTTCGAGGTAGGTGGTCTACTTGTTATATCACATCGTTATATGGGTATTTTTGTATAATTAGTTGTGTTTCTTGTTTCTTTTGGTTATGTTTTGAATAACCTTGGAATGTATGGCAATATTGATGTTTTAAATGGATAATGGGAACCCTCACGATCCCCGTGGGGTGTATTGGGATGGACTTGACCTAATTTAGGGCCATCCATGGGATGTGTCAGCTTTTCTCAAGTTTAGGGATTGTTATTAAACAAGTGACCTCATTGTAGTAAATAGTAGATCCCTTGATAAACATGTTTCCACGATGGGTTGAACTTGAAATAGAATTTAGGTGATTCACCTAGACTTGGCAATAACCTAAGGGTTGTTTAAAATGGGTTGATTGGTTGAATCATTGAAATGATGAATGAGTTAAATGGGATGATGTGTAAATTGATTAAAGAACATAATGGATAGTTTATGGGTCTAGTGCTAAATTCTTAGTGAGTTAGGCATAACACATGGGAATTGGGTGAATGGTTAAATGATGTGAAATGGTAACGTGTTAATGGGTTAAGGCATGATGTGGATTCCCATGTGGGGTTTTGTGAATAGTGTTTCCCAAAGGGAATGGTTTGGATGGTTTATGGTTACTTATATATGTAAGAATGTGCACATGGCATTGTAGAGTGGGTATGACTTGAGTATCTATGCCCAGGGGTTGAGCTAAGACTGAGGTTCTAAACTCCACCCTAAATGTACGGGTTAAGAAATGGGACTAAGGGTCTATTCTCCTAACAGTTTCATCCACCTGGACTGAGGCTTTGAGTTGAGGATATGGTTGTTATGAGGGAGAGAGTCCTAGAGAGATAGGATAACAATTTTTATACCCCCTTGAATGTGATTGTTGGCCTTAGACCCATGTAACATAATGTATGTGATCAACCCAAGGTAATGTGATGAATGGTATGTGATGATAATTATAGTGAATTGAATGGTAATAGAAGTGGAAATGAATTTGGCTCCAAACTGGTTAGTGGAACCTTAAATAATTACTTGGAAATTATAATTCATTTTCCTTTTTCATACACCACCTATTTATACTGGATATTTTGTAGACACCAATGGTGGTGGCACACTGAGTTATACTAACACCCTGCTCGGGCCTCCATTGGGTACCCGAGAAGACTTCATGTTTGTAGGTCAGGAGAAGGGAAATGATCCTTGTTGGATAGTTTAGTGGACATGGGTAGCACTTGGTGGAGGATCCAGATTTGGAGTCCGAACCATTTTGGGGATTTGGTTGTTGTCTTTATTTTGGTATTTTGTTCACTTTTGCACTTGTATCATTACATGGAATATTTATTATTGAAAATGGTTGTTATACATGTTCCATGTTTATTGGTTATTTTTCCACTATTTGGTTCATCTCTATTGTGGTTTACTCTAATGAAAGGGGGGTATAGTCTCCCCACTTGACCCAATAGACCTCCGCTACTAGTCGTCAGCATTTGGCGTTCGGGGAGGCGCACTTAAGGTCATGTAACCACCCGGCTCAGAGCACCGGTTTAGTGTCTTCTTGGTCGGGGATGCTACAAAGTGGTATTAGAGGAGGTATTTCTTCTCCTTCTCATAGGTATTGTTATTTGGGATTGGTAGCCAAGGGTTAATACGTGTCGGTCCTTGGTAATGATCATGTTCTTGGGAGTAACTATCCCATGTACTAGGGAAAACCCAAGTCACCCTGGGAGGGAATTGTTGTTCTTGGTTGTGTGTTGTTACAGTTGATGATATTTCACCATTGGGTGATGCACATGCGGTTTGAGGTGACGATTTTATGATATTTTGCTCATGGCTTTAGCAAAAT
The DNA here is from genome assembly GCA_963277665.1 of Viscum album. Taxonomy (NCBI): domain Eukaryota; kingdom Viridiplantae; phylum Streptophyta; class Magnoliopsida; order Santalales; family Viscaceae; genus Viscum; species Viscum album. The sequence goes on from CAUJRU010002666.1 coordinate 68,388, forward strand.
GAATATTTACATTCATGCATCACTGTAGGCACCTAGGTAGATAGGTGACAGGATTTGTTTTAGACAAATGCATGTGGTGGGTGTGTGAGGTAGGAAAGTAGGATGCATCATGCATTTCATGAAATCCAGAAATGATGAGATGAATGAAATAACAGAAGTGGGTAAGGATGAATGAACGATAAATGATGCTTAATGTAATAATAGGGTTTGAAACAAATTGGAAAATGTTGTTGGGTTAGTGTATGAAAAGTGGGATGCTGTGGCTAGTAAGGAGTCTTTTGTGATGGAGTTATAAATGCTTTATTATATGTGTTCTCAATCTTGTGCTTGGCATTGTAGAGAAATGCAACAACGATTTCGGTTACCAGTTGGGAAACGAGAGAATGTTGCTGATAAGACTCCTCCAGTAGAGGAGCAAGAAAACGTGGTGATCAATGAAGGAAGAGAAGACTAGTTTCGAGAGAACTTTGCTCGTCTTATACAGATGATGGATCGGGACCCAAGGCAGGTTGCACC